>JALPCE010000017.1:0-159570 GCA_026538705.1 Aureobasidium sp. GC_Fusr_1
GGAGACGCGTGCGCTGGGCCAAGCGCGGAGAGGCTGACGTCGCTCCTGCCCTGGAATTATTCTGTGAAGCACACCTTCCAATTGAGAGTCAAGCACACAATGGTTGGAGCCTTGAAACAAGAGGCTTTCCGTAGCAACACGGGTCCTGACGGACGGCCACTGTCGGCACAAGAACGCGAACGATTGCTGCAGCCCTATCTGCCCGATGCTTCACCTCGCAACCCCCAGCGAACCCAACCGCTGCGCCAGCTGATCAAGGCGGGCCTGCACCTCTTGCTGTACAACCTCATCCATTTCGCCTTCTCCGTCTACCACCGCTTTCGCGTCGCATACCACAACCTGATCGACCGCGTCTTTGCCGTCTTGTACTACCACCACCGTACCCCAGAGTACATCCAGAAGGATGTCCACCGCCTGAAGAAGCTGCCCAAGCACCTGTCCGTCATCCTCGAGCTGGACGACAGCACACGCGACAACTCGAGCCTCGAGGCCTTGATCCACGATGTCTGCGAGGTCGCTGCCTGGTCCGCCTGCGCAGGTGTGCCACTGCTGAGCATCTACGAGCCCTCCGGTACCACGGTCCGCCCTCCCTTGGCCACGTCCTCTGTCTAACCGCTTCTAGGCCTCCTCAAGCAGTCCCTGCCACTCGTACACCGCCGCATCTCGCGTACCTTGGCTGCTTATTTCGGTCATGACAACCCAAACAAGCCAACCCTTTCGCTGGGCGCTCCTCACATGCAATCTTTCTCGCCGCCTGCCTCGCCCAAATCAACCCTCGATGCCAACTCTTCAAAATCGCCTCCCCATCTCTCCATCCTGCTTTTGTCAGCCTCTGACGGCCGTGGTACCCTCGTTGATTTGACAAAGACGTTGGCTGAGATGAGCCAGAAGGGAAAACTTGCGCCCAAGGATATTTCTACCGACCTGGTCGATGCCGAGCTCACCGAGAGCGTCATGGGCGAGCCTGACCTACTAATGTTGTTCGCTGATAGTGTCCATCTGAAAGGATACCCTCCGTGGCAGTTAAGGCTCACCGAGATTTTGTAAGTCACACCCTTTGCCGGAATGAGGCTTCCATTGCTCCACAAGCAACCCAAATGCTGACATGTTCTGATCACCAGCCATTTTCCTGACAACAATGGAGTTGGATACCAAGTCTTCCTGCGCGGTTTGTACAAATATGCCCAGGCTCAGATGAGGTTTGGAAGTTAGACATTGTTTCGAAATATTAACCAACGTCACCTGCCTGTCTATGGCCAAGGTTTGTTGACATTCTTGCTGTACAAAGCGTCACTTCCTTTACGCCGAGGTTGCAATCGACGTCGTGGCACTTGGTAACATGGCCAGGAAGCGTCATAAGACCATGTGCCCTCGACTTCGACTCTTATTCTGACACTCTTCTGTCCATTTAGATCTTTGTAAGTCTTAGAAGCTAACGTCGCACCGAACGACCGTCATCCGAAAGCACCTATGGATTGTGGGGCTAGTGTATAATGCTATGGTATAGTCTCTTCCTTCAATTCATTGGCAACTGCCTGCTTTCATTCTTGATTTAGTAATCTCAAGTCAATCGTTCTTTCCTATATGATATGACCGCTCGCTTGCTAGATTTACGGCGTCTCGTCCCAGTCCTTCATCACCTTCAATTCATCAAACGCTTCACTCTAAAGTCCTGGAGCGTAGTCTGTACGAACAGATTCACCTTGTTGATACACTCAATTCTCGACGAATCGGTTGCTGCATCCGCTTCTACTACCATGCAGCATCCCTCTTCGATATTGAGAATGGGCCTCCTCGATCTGCCGATTGAGCTCCTCGACCTGATAATTATCTACTGCGTCACTACTGAGCCCATGACCGTCTCTCTGGCACCGACAGCAAGCTCTTTGACGCGAAGTCTGTTTCCTTTCGTCTCTCGCCGAAAGCGTTACACAGTCACCAACTACCCATACAACCTGCTCCTGGTCAATCGCCTGATCTCCCGCCTTGCTTTCTGTCACATCTGGACTCGCAAGTCTCTCGTCATCTCTCTGACTCCATCAGATACGCTTTGCTTCCTCCTGCACGGGTTAAGCCAACAACAAAAGGACGCGCTATGCAAGGTACAACTTCCTAGGTTCTTACTCAGCTGGTCGTTTCCTGTCAACTCGGACATCTGGCTAGTTGCTGGCAAGGAGAAGACCGAGAGCTGGTACGCAGGTGCCAAGGATCCGGAGAAGGATATCCAAGGCAAGAGGTTCCAAGCATTGATTGGCATGTTGGGTAAGAGACCCAGTTGTTGTTGTCAGTCTTGGAAACTTAACATGGGACTTATTCAATCGTGACAGCTCAAGTGCCTCTCTCCTCTGCGCAGCTGGTTCTTTTGGAGCAGTTTTCTATCGGCTGATTGCTCTATCGGATTGTGTACTGCGCTCAAGACAAGACGTATTACCTAACATCTCTCTTCGACCTTTCGACCTGACGCCCTGAACGCTGGTCGTTCTCGAGCACTCGTGGCATCGCCTGCGCGTGCTTCACCTTTGTAAGCACGATTATACGATCCGTCTGCCAGAAATACTGACTAAAATGGGCCGCAGCATCAAGGGCTTATTATTCTCTTCGTTTAAACTTTCTGGTTATCAGACAGCACAATTTGGTGTTGGGGACAATACAAGTTCGTCCTGTCAAGCATGGCTTTTGCATTCACATAGCACGTGGGGTACTTCAGACACTGTAACAGTTATCAAGCATCTTTTTAGGCGGTCTACTCATAGTTGCACTATCAAGTTGCAATCCTGGTCTTTGTAAAGCCAAACATACTTCTAGGTTCTCTTCGTGATAAGAATGGCTAGGATTTGATGCGTCTGGTACGACCCTGGCCGTGATGGAGACGCCGGACTTGAGGATTTCCCATTTTGTATGAAGCAC
Organism: Aureobasidium sp. GC_Fusr_1; assembly: GCA_026538705.1. Classification (NCBI taxonomy): domain Eukaryota; kingdom Fungi; phylum Ascomycota; class Dothideomycetes; order Dothideales; family Saccotheciaceae; genus Aureobasidium; species Aureobasidium sp. GC_Fusr_1. The sequence goes on from JALPCE010000017.1 coordinate 2,908, forward strand.
TTCTGATTGAGTTTATAGGAGTAGAGTGCAATAACTAAGCTGTTCAGTTGCGTGAGATCAAATAATGACACTGTTTTGGCTCGTTTCACGCACGACCATGCTGTTGTCGAAAGCCAGGATAACTCTCACGCAGAAAGATACTACTCTTGCGATGACATATGTTATACTGTCAAACAACATACCCGCAGCTCTTAATGTGACTTCTTTCAAGCTTGGTACAAAAGGAACATAAAGACAACCAAACAAAGAGAGGGTAGGCCGGCAACAAACGTAGTGGATTTGGGCGCAAAAAAGTGCAAAAAGAATATCTATCCAGAGGATTTGGTTATGCCGATTGCCTGAATCGAACAAGCGATCTTCGCATTACAAGTGCGACGCGTTACCCCTGCGCCAAACCGGCATGTTGGGGGATAGATAGAGGTCTGCTCCGTCGATTCAGAATATGAAGCTTTGTCTTGTCCAGCTGCCCTCCAGCGGTTGCAGGTTTTGCTCATCCTAACACCAAACGAGGTTCTGAATTGTGCAATTTGACTTCAATGGTCAAATGAGACAAACGACTTGCAACTTTATAGCCAAGAGTATATAGAAAGTAGAATAGTACTACAGCTACATGAAAGTCTCAGAAAAATGAAATCTCCCAACTGACGATGTCACGGCATCTGCCGGCAGCTTGTGCGAAAGCCAAGCCAGCAAGCTTTGCGAAAAAATTAATTCCATTTCATCGACAGCGACATTAGAAGTCTTGGGAGGACAGCAGTTTCAATCTTTTCCAACAAGACTACACATTCAAAATGGCGCTCGTTAAGGCCGGCGAGGCCGATTACTCGATCAAGCCCGAGAACATCACACCCACCATCGACACCAGTGCCTGGCCGCTGCTTCTGAAGAACTGGGACCAGCGTACGTCGTAGAGCTCTTCCACACTTGTGATTCTTCTCAACTAACTCGCCTGCGCGCAGTCCTTGTTCGCACTGGTCACTTCACCCCCATCCCTGCCGGCGCAACCCCCCTCAAGCGTGATCTCAAGTCGTACATCTCCTCAGGTGTCATCAACCTCGACAAGCCCTCCAACCCCTCTTCGCACGAAGTCGTCGCCTGGATCAAGCGCATTCTCCGTTGCGAGCGTACTGGTCACTCCGGTACTCTCGATCCCAAGGTCACTGGATGTTTGATTGTCTGCATTGACCGCGCCACCCGCCTGGTCAAGTCGCAGCAGGGTGCCGGTAAGGAGTATGTCTGTGTCATCAGACTGCACAACAAGCTCCCCGGTGGCGAGCAGCAATTCGCCCGCGCCCTCGAGACCCTCACTGGTGCTCTCTTCCAGCGTCCTCCTCTTATTTCCGCCGTCAAGAGACAGCTCCGTATCAGAACCATCCACGAGAGCAAGCTTTACGAGTTCGACAATGAGAGACAGCTCGGTGTCTTCTGGGTTTCTTGCGAGGCTGGTACTTACATCCGTACACTCTGTGTTCACCTTGGTCTCCTGTTGGGTGTCGGTGCTCACATGCAGGAGCTGAGACGTGTGCGATCTGGTGCCATGGACGAGCAGAAGAACCTCGTCACCCTCCACGACGTCCTTGACGCCCAATACCTTTACGACAACCAGCGCGACGAGAGCTACCTCCGTCAAGTCATCAGCCCCCTCGAGTCTCTGCTCACCACCTACAAGCGTGTCGTTGTCAAGGACTCTGCCGTCAACGCAGTCTGCTACGGTGCCAAGCTTATGATTCCTGGTCTGTTGAGATACGGTATGTTTTGTCTCGCCACACTGACCTTGAACACTGTGCTAATAGTTTACAGAATCTGGTATTGAAGTTCACGAGGAGATTGTTCTGATCACCACCAAGGGTGAGGCCATCGCCATTGCCATCGCCCAGATGTCGACCGTTGAGCTTTCTACTTGCGACCACGGTGTTGTTGCCAAGGTCAAGCGTTGCATCATGGAGCGTGATCTTTACCCTCGCCGCTGGGGCATGGGCCCTGTCGCTACCGAGAAGAAGAAGATGAAGGAGAGCGGCAAGCTCGACAAGTACGGCCGCCCCAACGAGGCTACCCCTGCCAAGTGGAACGCCGAGTACAAGGACTTCAACCTGACCGTCAACGGCGAGTCGACCACCGGTGCCGAGAAGATCGCTACTGAGGCTGCCCCCGTCAAGGAGGGCATCACTGGTCAATCCAAGGACACCACCTCCACCGACGAGGTCATGGCCGCCCCCGCTGTTGCAGGAGACGGCTCAGACGTCAAGGATGCAACCATGGAGGATGCCGGCTCAAAGAAGGACAAGAAGCGCAAGCGCGACGGCGAGTCAGCCGAGGAGAAGGCTGAGCGCAAGAAGAAGAAGGCCGAGAAGAAGGAGAAGAGAAAGAGTAAGAGCAAGGCCGACAGCTCTGACAGCGAGTAAATGCAGATTTGACCGCAGCAGGGTGGAAAGCATGGAATCAAAAGTAAAGCGCATTACAATGTATAGTACGCGCGCGGACAGGAAAGGCGGCGTTTGGGCACGGTGTTCAGGCGTTGAATATCAGTGACGGCGATTGCAGCATATGCCAGCGGGAAAGTCGGATCTCCTTTGCAATGAACAAAATCACGTTTTATCACCATTCACTTGATTTTGATTCTGATTGTCCTGACTCGGTCTTGTGATGAGATTGGAGCGAGCAGCCGGATGATTGAGTTTGATAAAGCATGAAACTGGCCGTTACACATGACGTGGGTTTGATCACGCAGCAGTGGCAGTTCATCAAAATCCTGAATAAGCAGCGCGGCGTATGAATACAATAAGGCCTATATATGGAAAGGAATGATAGGTCCCGAACAATAGTGTTGTACATAGCTACACGGCCAGGCCGAGTCTCATTCATTCCTGAATCTCCCGCGTTGGCGACGGCTTCACTTTCACGAAACTTCCCAAAGCGGAAGAAGACTCACCACCTCGCTCTTTCTTTGACTTTCGAGCCACCAAGACGCAATTCTCTGTCTTACTTCTTTTCTTCTCTCTACACCACACGTCTTCGGCCTACTATTTAGTCGCTCGCATTCTGTCCTCTCCACGACCAAGGATACCCGAGATCGACAGCCCCTCCCCCTCATACATCATGGCCGACAAGATCCTAATGACCGAGTTCAAGACTCTCTCCAAAGAACCCTGGACCAATATCGAGGTATGTCGTGTCTGTGCGATAGTGGTATACGACTGCGAAACTGACATTCTGACGTTTAGCTTATCGACGAGAACATCTTCACCTGGCATGTCGCCCTTATGGTCATCAACCCAGACTCGATCTACGATGGCGCCTACTTCAAAGCAAAGATGACGTTCCCCCGCAACTACCCTTTCAGTCCTCCTGGTACGTTGCTCTGCCCTGTCTCTTGCACACCGTCCCAGTACTGATTGAGATCGCAGAGTTCAAGTTCACCCGCCCCATGTTCCACCCGAATGTCTACCCCGACGGCAAACTCTGTATCTCCATCCTGCACCCTCCTGGCGAAGACGAGATGTCAGGCGAACTCGCTGCCGAACGCTGGTCCCCTGCTCAACGCGTCGAGTCCGTCCTCCTCAGTATCCTGTCCCTCCTCGACGATGCCGAACCCTCCTCACCTGCCAACGTCGATGCCGGAGTCCTCCTTCGCAACAACATCGAGGCATACAAACAAAGAGCCCGTCAAGACGTCGAAGCTAGCAAGGCCGACATCCCTGAAGGCTTTGTCGTGCCCACACAACACGCCACCTACAAGCCCGAAGTCGAGGACGCCGGGTTCAGCTGGAGCGACTCAGAAGTCGAGGACGACTTTGACAACGACAGCGACGCAGAGATGACCTTCGACGAGGATGATGAGGACGATGAGCAGGAGGTGGCCAGCGACAGCGATGATTGAACATGAGGCACTCATTATGGCCTACACATTCTACGGCGTTTTTTGCTTTATCGATACCATCAGCGCGGCGTTCAGGGCGGGAGTCCCACAAGCAGAGACATGAAACATCACCGACCAGGGACATGGGCATAGGCACAGGAGTTACCGGCTGGTTTATGGCGCATTTTTCAGCTGCTTTTTCAACACTTTATTACACAGTTTTTATTAGACCAATATATGGAGGATGTCCTTTCTATTCACTTCTTCAGAGTATTCAGCCTTTAATCGCAGAGTCAATGTCCGGTGAGAGCCAGTAGTGAATTGCTCGAACAATGAATAGTACACTCGAAGAATGAATGGTATAGGGTGAATGGGGGGTCTCAATGACGTAGCGTGGTCAGTTCACCGGGCCAGCAATCAGTCAACTTTCAAAGCAAACACCCGGTCGCATTTATTATATAGACCTTCTGTACAGTCGCAAAGCGCATCTATATCCTCCTGTACAGACACCATGGCCGACTCAAATGAGGAGACCATCCAGATGCTGACCGGCATCTCCGGCTGCACAGATGATGATGCGCGTAGATGGCTCAAGGTCAAGAACAACGACGCAGACGCTGCTCTGAATGCCATATTAGACAACGAAGATCTTGCAAAAGCCGAGGTATGTTGTCTGTTCCTTCTTGCTGAAGACGGTCACAAACCAGCTAGAGAAATGCACAACACCTCTCAGAAGGAGGTGATGGCCATGGAGAGAGGTTACCCAGGATATCTCCCATGGTCATACTTCTGATCCGGGATGTATTGTGCACCTCATAGCTTACAGTCTCGCGAGTCCCCTTGAAAGAGGGGGCTTGCGACAGTCTTTGGCACACTTCTCACCACGCTCATCTATTAACCCACGCCAGCAAACCACTACCTGGAACGAGAATGATTTCAGCGCCGGCCGCGATGGAACCGTTGCATACGGTCCTCAAAATTACTGTGCGATATCATGACCAAAGACCTTCGGTGTGATAACAAACTGACAAGCTCAAGCATACAACGAACAAAATCTGCGCCCATTAGGCCAGAGCGCAGCCCCAACCAGAGGCAACTCACCCGCTCCTTCCCTCCATCAACCTCCCAACAGAGATGACGAGGATGCAGATCTACAGAAGGCCATTGCCGCTTCAACACAATCTACCGGTGTTACTCTACCTGGAATCAATACCAACTTCAAACCTGCAACGGATGACCATTACGAGCCTTCCAAGTGGTCGATGACTACCGTTGGTATGGAATCTCAGCAAGCCAGCGAGATCATTCCGGATCTGGAGCCCCATGAACGCAAGAATGAAGCTGGTGAACCGATTTTCTTGAAGCAACTTCCATCTGGCGATTATCTGCCCAGTCTACTTACTATTGCGCACTCTGTTCCTTTGGCACGTAAGGCTCTGTTGGCACCACACAAGACTTATTCTTCCTATGGCTCGGATTCTGAATGGTGGAAGGGTCACGGCATACGTCTGCCCAAGATTGTCAGCACTGTCAGTGGCGAGCCTATGGAGCCAGCCACCACCAACAAGGACGAAATCGTCGCAGAGATGCAGCGTTTGATGGCCTTGCTAGACGATAGCTCGAGGTCATATGGCAGTGCCGAAACCCTCGTTCGCCTCGCAGAAATCAATGGTGGATGCATCCTGGACAAAGTCTTTGAGGTGTGGGAACATGCTGCTCTAGATGACATGGATGAGTCTCTAGACACCGATAACTTCGTCTTCCACTCGCTGGTGGGCTCAACGAACCCCGAATCCATGACAACTACGGATCTCTTCTCCTTGCCACTGTCCGTCAGCCCAACCCCTGACGGCTCAAGTCAAGAACTAGCCGCTATAATGGACGACACTCTTTGGGATACTGACGGCGATGAACCGACCTTGTATGACAACTACATAGATCATTGCGCCCCAGTCCTGCCTATCCGCCTAACCCACAACGACTCTTCAAAGGAGACTCTAAACGTTGTTATCCCTCCTGCGTTTTTCGTCGACAAGTACCTGAAGGAAAACGCCGATCTTACAAAGGATGTTCGTCAACAGATGGCTCTGAGCAAGAAGAAAATCGACAGGATCCAAGCGGCACAATTCAAGCTGCAAAACTACCAACACGCGCAGAAAGGAAACTTGAGTACTAGCCAGTTGATGAAGCATGCGCAAAACTACTTCTCAGGCGAGACCAGAAAGAACCTGCTCGAGGAGAGACAAGGTGCTGGCGCAGGTGGAGACACCGACATCCCTTTGCCACTGGAGCATCACAGTATGATCGCCGAGCAGTTGAACGCAGTGTGTAGAGAGGTCGACTCGAAACTTCAGGGTGCGTGCGATCTCTGTCCGTGACCGTCAAGAATACTAACAGGTGATAGCCCTCGAGGAAGAAAAAGAAAAGACTCGCAAGGCACTGTCAGAGCTTTCAAAAGAGGCTGGACTGCCAGAAGAGAATCTCAAGCACAGATACACGCTCAGAGGCGTCTCAACCAAGTCCCACGTAACATACCTCCTGCGCTCTCGCGACCCCTCCGACACCGCTATGGTCGATGACGAAGATGCACCGGAAGGCATGCAGTGGTGGCGTATCGAGTACGATGTCCAGGTAAACGGCGCCAAGGTCATCAAGACCAAGTCAACACAGGACGATGTCATCCGGGCTGTGGAGCTTGAGCACAACCAAGCCCTCCTGGTCTATGCCAGCGACTACGCCATCTCAGACGAACATGATATCGACCTCACCTCAGCCCTTGACGAGTTCATCCATCATGACGACGATAGCTTCACCTCAGAGCTACACATGAACGGCTATGGGCACATCAACGTGTACCCTGCTTACGAGGGTGTTCAGCAACGCCGTGGTTCGGGAGACAGTACCGCAGTCAACTACGACGAGGGTCCACCTGGTTATGAGCCACCCCCATACGACTCAGGAACGGAATACGGTCGCATACCCATCAACATGCAAGACACCAAAGATGTAACCATGAACGGCGGACACAGTCCCCCAGCCCATGAGATTCGAGTCGCGCAGGAGGAAGTACAGCCAGAGGAGATCGACACCAAAGGAGGAATCGAGATGGTTGAAAAGGCACATGCTGCTCCTTCCTTGTATAGATCGGAAAACGACGGTCCCAAGGTCACCGAGATGGGTGGTGATGATGCAATGCCAGACATCAGAGGCCCAGACGAAGAAGTCGACCTGATCGATTTTAGGGACTAGGCGTACACTCCCCCTTCCTCTCCTACCTTCCCCTCTCATCATTAGATAGCTTTTTGCGAGCTCCTGGATTGCATTGCATTGCATACGTAGTTGAATAGTTCAACATTCACCATTCATCAACATTGTTCTCTCGATCTTTTCTTGTGCACCCGCTCCACGTTCGGACATCTGCAAAAGCTTATAACGTTCTTGGATTGCAGGTCGAGACTTCGATGCATCCACGAGGGGACTTCTCCTTAGCTGCAGTCTTGACATGTAAACAATCGATCCGATGCAAGGTACAGCGGCGGGAGAAGCAGATGGAGTTTCATGATGATCATGATGTTGATGATGGGTGGATGTCCATCGATGTCAACCAGGTTGATTATGTAAAAATCGCAAGACTAATGAACGTTTTGTGCAAGCATTTATGAATTGTGGGGGACTCTTTATCTCCATCACTTCGACTCATCCAACTCTTTTGATGTTGGCCTTGAAATCTGAACCATCTAGTATTCCACTAGATGCTGAATACTGTGCAAGAAAAGAAAGGCAACATACTACTGCAATAGCAAATCAACGAACGCCATACATCGAAACCCAGGACCCACGATAGGAAACTACAATACCTCAAGAAACACGACACCCATTGAGAGAATCAAGGAGAACAGAACAAGAGATCAAAGAACCCAAAAAGCAAAGAAAAAACACCCAGACCAAAAAAAGAAAAATGGCAACAACAACAACATCAAACCCATCCCTCCACTTCCTCTTCCTCCTCTCAGACTCGGCATTGCCACTGGGTTCCTTTGCCTTTTCCTCCGGCCTGGAATCCTACCTCGCACACCACAAACCGCCTTTTCCATCTCCAACGACGCCACCTCTAGATTTCCATTTTTTCTTGCACTGCAGTGTCAGAAATCTGGCTTCGACATCGTTGCCATATGTGCTTGCTGCATATCAACAGCCAGAGGATCTGCAAATCTTGGACAACGATTTCGATGCCAGTACATCGTGTACAGTGGGAAGAAGAGCGAGCGTGGCCCAAGGAAAAGCACTATTGAGTCTTTGGGAAAGGGCATTCGCGGTTTCTTGTGTCGGGTCGGCGGTGACGCAAACAGCGATTACCGCAATCACTTGCTTTGCCGCTGCCTTTAAAGCGGCGAAACCTGATCATCGGTGGGGTTTGAAATTGAATGCGCATTTTGCTCCTTTGTTTGGAGTCTTGTGTAGGTCGTTGGCATTGTCGCAGGAGCAAGCGGCGTACTTGTTTCTTTGCAATCATGCCAAGAGTGTTTTGTCGGCGGCGGTGAGGGCGGGTGTCATGGGTCCGTATCTTAGCCATGGTGTTCTGGCGTCTGAGAAGCTGCAAGAGGTGATCAGGGGTTGTGTGGCGGAGGAGAAGGGAACAAAGGTTGAAGATGCTGGACTCAGTGTTCCGGTCATGGATCTATGGGTGGGAAGGCACGAACTATTGTATTCGAGAATATTCAATTCTTGAGGAGAAGGGAGAGAGCATTTCCGTCAAAGAAAGATACCAAAGGTTCATTAATTCGTTTCTATTACTACCATCTCATCATTTCGAAAAGAAAAAAAGGCCAGCCTCCTCAATAATGCTTTCGCTTTGAACCAAAAAACGCTCAGAGGAAAAGAAATAAGAAAAAATAGAGAACAGGAAAGGAAGGAGTAAACGATGACGCCAATTTTTGATCAGCCTGCTCACAGAATCTCCTTGAGCTGGTTCTTCTGTGCAGGTGTCAGACTTGTGGGGAATTGGATCTTGACGCCGACAATGAAGTCGCCTCGTTGATCTGGCGTCTTGCTCTTGGGCATGCCTAGGTTGGGGTAGCGGTCTCTGTAGGTTGGTGGTGTAGGGCCACCAGAGCTGACGCCTATTTGCTTGCCATCGATGGTCTTTACGGTTCTGGACCAGCCAGTCAAGGCTTCTTTCAGGGAGATTTCGACATTGTGGATGATGTCGTCGCCTTCGCGTTTGTAGAGAGGATGCTCTTTCTGTCATACATGTTAGCAACCGCAGAGAAGTTCGGATTGTGAATGGTATGTTCTTACCTCTTCGAGGATAAAGTGGAGGTCCTGAACTCCTCCCTCGACCTGGTCTCCCACTCCAGCAAACTTGATCTTGCTGCCGGGCTTGAGGCCCTTCTTGATTGGAACCTCGAGAATACGGTCTTGTACCGACTGCTTGCCGGTCTGCTCGTCGAATGTCTTTCTCTTAATCTTCATCTTCTTGGTGCAGCCAGTGAACAGGTCTTCGAGGGAGACGGGCAGTGGCTTTTCGACAACGGTAACTTCGGGTGTTTGTTGACGTCTGGGCATGCCGCCATTCATGCTAGGACGGGCACGAGCGCCTGCGCCGGGGCGTCCACCAAACGAGCCTCCAAAGCCACCGGGCATGCCACCAGCACTGCCGAAGGATGAAAAGAAGTCGTCTTCGTCTCCTCCCATGCCACCGCCTCCCATACCTCCAGCACCACCTCTGAGGAACTCAGAAAAGATGCTCTCGGGGTTGCTGAAGGAGAAGCCACCAGGCATGCCACCACCACTCGTCGAGAAGTGGAACTTTGTACCGCCAGGCCCTCCCGCTGCTCCAGGGAAGCCTCCGAAGCCCCCAGGCATACCACCAAAGCCACCAGCGCCGCCAGCATCATCTGGCGGGGGAGCACCACCTCTTAGAAGGAACTCGAGACCGAATTGGTCATAGGTCTTGCGCTTGTCGGCATCGGATAGAATTTCGTAGGCTTGCGAGACCTCCTTGAACTTCTCCGAGGCCTGAGGGTTGTCTTTGTTCTTGTCGGGGTGGTATTTCAGGGCGGCTTTGCGGTAGGCCTTCTTGATCTCGTCGGGTGTCGCGGTAGGCGCGATGGCTAGCGAATCGTATAGCTTTGTCTCGGCGACCATTGTATTGCGACGAGGGGTGTATGTGTGTGCGTGTGTTGAGTCAGTCTAGCAGTAGGCAACGTGCGAGTAGAGGTGGTGTATTAAACAAAAAGCAGACTTCCATTTCTTGATTGTTGGCTGGGTTGTGGTTGCCATGAGCGTGACATCAGGCGCACGTCTGGGGAAACTTCTCGAATGCTCTTTCCTTCTTCACATGCCCATCGCACCCCACACTCTACCATTGACTTCCACCATCACTTTTGTCGAGGATGATACCATTGTGTATCAGAACAAGAGCGCCAGACTGCACTGGGTCGCTAGAGATAGTATTACAATGTTATTTTATGTATCTGGTCGCACACAGCTCTATGATCTTTCGATGCAGTGGCAATCTCTCAAGCAAGAAGCCTGTTTCGATGGTCGATGAAGTTCCGAGTGAGAATGTTCCCCGTTCCCTGTTCCTCGACCTTGAAGACCTCAACCGCTGTACTTTTGGCTTCTCTTCGAATCCTCCACACACCTTCGCCACCAATTGTCTGCTTGAGAAAGTCGAGGAATTGGCCTGTAAAATTGATGCAGATGTTGCCGTTCCACTTGTACGTGCCTTGCTGTTGGACCTTGGATGGGATTTGCTGTGTGCTGAGCTCTTCGATGTTCAGCAGTTTGCCATCTCGCGATCGAAAGCCGATGATGATTTTCGGCACACTGCAGTTCAGTTAGTTTCAGGTTCAATGCTGAATTTGATACAAGACGGACTTTAGTAGGAAAGACTGAGCCCAGAATTTGAGGAGCTTTTTGTCAAGGACCCAGCGATCGCGCTCATGTTCTGGTTGTTTGGAGGTCTTGAGCTCTACCCATCTGGCGGGCGCTTGTGGATCATCGAGTTTGTAGCCGAGTACTGCATCATGTCAGTCTTGTTTCGCAGTCAGACAACTGCTGTTCCTCACCTCCATCTACCTCTCCACCAATGACCATCGAGGCGCCGCCAATCTCTGTTCTGCAGATACTGCAGTATTGGGCATGGTTGTCGACAACTTCGTCTTCTCGTCCCTCAATCTCTTCTCTTGTTGTCTCGCCCCAGGGCTTGTTCAAGAGTGACAACGTCTCGAATTTGTAACCTGTAACAATTAACACCAGCTTCTCAGGTTCATCGAGAAATCCTAGGCTTACCCCAATACATGGCCATATCTTGCGGTGGACCTCTATTCCTTGAAAAGCGAGCCTTCTGTGCCTCTCTTGATGCAGCCTTGTATGCGTGGTTCTCTTCGATATATCTGTTGCGACATGCATTGGTCAGTTCTCGCTTTACCAGTGGTCTTGTTCGATAGACATTGCCTACATTGTGCCCTTTGTAACAAATTAGCCAAGTCAACAAAAACAATTCATCCAGAAGATATGCGCACCTGAAAACATGTTGCGTTCATCTCAAACCCATCTTCCATCTCGTATGGCGCTGTCAAGATCTGGATATAAAATCAGTATATCGCCGGAAACATGAGAATTAGGTCAGGGACACACTTTGGTCATCATGCCTCTCCAAGTCACAAGATCGACTTCGGTCTTCTTGCCACTGCGTTTCTCGGCCTCTACAAGAGTATCCAGAAGACCATCTAGGTGCTCATCGCCGCTGTCATCTCGTTGCCGAAAAGAATTGTATCCTTTTGACAGGTCAACAGGAAACCTGCTATCTTGATGGCCGGGAACATTGAAGAATGGCGGATAGTAATATTTTAGTGATTCGTTGTCGAGAGGCTTGAGTTTATGGTCAGAGTCGTAAGAGAAGAAAGCGATTTCCTTGGTCATGGTCAGCCTTGGTGGTTGAATATCTGCAATCTATATACACACAGTTGGCTTTTTGATTCTCGTGTTCGCTCCAGCGAATTGCTGTATGGGTTCAACAAGGAACTGCTGCATGGTTCTCGTCTTCAATGACCATCGTTGCATCAAGAGACGGAGGTGGCTTTGATGGAGGACGCGAACCAACGCGCGCTTGATGCTTGACAAACTATACCGAATGCGGAGTAGTCGGACGGACTTGTCGCATAACTATGCACTCGTTGCCAACATAAATTCCAAACAATTGGCTATCGAAATATAAATATAATTGTCAAAGTAGCACTAAGCAGAGATGTTGATGATGGTATGCATTCATACTAAGTACAAGGTAAAACTCCCTTTCGTATTTGAGATAAAGTGTCAATGTTCATCGTCAATCGCAAACAAAAATGCCATCACATCATCAGTCTTCCATGACTAAAGATCAGATGGGAGTCCATACTGATTCTTTCGTTCGTCTGCTGTTGTCCCCTTATCTCTCTTTTGTCCTCTGCAACCGTACCAAATACTGCCCGATACGCAGTAGGGTTATGTAGATGTGTGATCGTGCCTATGGCTGGCTGACGTTGTGGTCCTGCGATCACTCTTCCTCGCTCCATGCCACGACTTTGGCCCGTAGTAGTTGACCCAAGTCGTTCGATTGGCGTGCTAAACACAGTCTTTGTCATTTGGCGGACCGAACTTGTTCTGCAACAATGGTTAGTCTCTCATGTTATAGCACCTACATCATGAAACCTACTTCTTAAGTGTAAAGGTTGAGGCTTTTGAAAGAAGACTGCTCAATTCTGCCTGGTCAACTGCTTGAAGCAGAGCCTGTCGTACTAGACCGGTACGTTTGGTGGATATGCTGGCTCGACCATCGTCAGAAGAAGTGTTCGTCTGCTTGCTATCCATCGAGGCATTTGTTGCCCCTTCTGATCGACTTGTTTGCGATCCCTCGGGACCAGTGTACTTCAAGAAGTGCGTCAAAGAACGCAAGTTCGATGTCTCAGCCTGTGCTGTACGTGGTATCATTGGTTTTTTGAAAGGTCGCCAGGGAACCACAGGAGTCATGTCCATTGTGAGGTCTCGAATTGGGTTTGGGGTTGAATTGTTGGCGGCAGTTTCAGTCGTGGTCGAAACACTTTCTGAAGGTATGCTGAAGACGCTACTTGAAACTGCTGAGCGAGGGCTGTGAGATCCCGTGATTCTGTCACAACAAATTTCGAACTCATTGTTCAGAACAGTACTGTTAAAGACCAATGGCGCGGGCATCCTGTTCAGCAGCCTGAGTCCATACCTCCCCTTCTGTTTGAGCGTCCATTCGTATGCGGCAATCTCTTCGTTCTCCTCGACCAGACGATGCGATAGAGTAAAGTCCAGCCCGAGGGAATGATATGCACGGTCGTGATTAGTCTGTCTGAGTATATAAGCACACAGCTTGAAGCTGATCTGTGCCTGCTCATAGTCGGCAAGTTCGAATCTCACGACACCAAGAAAGAAGTGGGCAAGTGGCGCCATGAGAGGATGCAAAGGAAGGACCCTTTGAAAAGCTTTCTCAGCATGTCGGTACTCTGCCTGGAGGGAATGAGTTATGCCAATGTTGAGCAGCAGAATAGCCTTGGTCAAACAGTTCGGTGCCTCTCTTTCTAGCATCTCAAACTGACCTATAGCCCAGTCCAGATCGCAAGTGATATGGACAAGGAAAGAGGCATGGTTCCACACATCTCGCAATTGGTTTTGTTGAAGCAGCATGGGGCAGCGATGCATGAGATTGTTATCCATTGAGACTACTGCAGCGCGCAAAGTCTTTGTCAATGACGAGCAAGGTATTCCGGAAGTCTGATAAACAAGTCTGGAGGTCGTTGGCCGATGTCAGGAATTATTGACAGTCTTATACGATAGATCATGAGCATGGCTCAGCGGGTGCAGACGTGGCATGCTTATGCCAAGTTTTTTCTCCATGTGTTTTCAGCATGCTCATGCATTGTTGGCTCCCACGAGCTCTTGTCATGTGGTTGGTGGTGTGGATTGAGTCATGATCTTATGCGAAAAACAGGTTGTGCAGGGGCGGACACACTTCTGCCGGCATCTGTGAGATGTTGTAATCTCGACATCGACAGTTCTCAGGTCAAGGACCACAAGCCGTAGGCCTGGTCGCAAGAAGATCAAGCCTTCTGTAACGAGCATAGTGACTAAGGCAATCTGCTTGTCCGGGTCATACTTCGCGTACAGTCCGGATACCTTTACTACCTCCCGTGTGCAATCGACAGTCACAGTGTAGTTGCAGGAAAACACAATCCTTTCTGTGACAGAGCGACATCTACAGAGAGAACTCCATGCTCAGGCATCCGCGCGGTGACACCTCTGTCGACAAAGAAACTGTGCCTTTTCATAGCGTATGAAGACGCAACGAGTTAGTGAGGAGGAGAGGTCGATCGGAGGGTTGGACAGTATTTTTCACACTGGGAGGTCAAGGCTCTGCCACAACGACCATCTCGTAGGCTGCTGCTCCACAGTCTTCTAAGATTGTGAGATGGCCGAATCTTGAGCAAGCAAACACACCTTCATAATCCTGCCAATCCATCTTAGGTCCAAGCCAGATGATCTTGGAGAGGTTGGCATGATCATGTAATTCGAGATATTGCACGATCAATTTGGGCTCGCGAGGATATGTAAAGATCCAGACATGAGATTTACCTGCTTGCGAACAGAGGTCCCATGTGCCACCAACGAAGAACATGTTCTGCTCAGGTAGATACTTGTTGACATGTGGGGAGACTTCGACACCACAAAGGTCGTATGAGTCCTCGAGCTGTTGCGAGAGCAGGCTTTCAAGAAGGCCGGTACCGCTGCCGATGCTAAGCACAGAGATGGCTGGGCCATGAGGTAGGAGGTTGGCCAGATTGTGGAGCAGGGGCTGCGAGATGGCCATGCAACAATCCGGATGATGTCTAGGCTCAGCAGAAGAAGCAAAACTTATAGCGGTCATGATGTTGGCAGGGCGATTCATGGAGGCAGACACGAAGCGGCTCCAAGATGTGGCTGGTGCTGCAGGGAAGAAGATGAAAAGACCCTCGGATGTCAAGAGAGCCACCAGGCGCACGGCCGCACGGGGCGGCGGCCTGTCGGTCATTGACCTTGACAACAAGGATGGGCATGCCGTTCAATTTCTTTTGCAGAGACACGAAAGTGTCTTGACAGGTCTTGTCTCTGTTCTGGTACATGCAAATATTCTTACGACCTGTGTAACCATCCTCGTGACGATCAAGTGCATACAGCCGTTGCTGGCTCATGACCCCTCGTCTCTTTAATCGCAACGATCCGCTCCTCCCATACCGATCTCCTTGTTTGGAACCGTTTTCTGCCAAAACAACCCGACTTCCAGGATTGATCGCCGTTCGGTCGCTCTTGCCAACTTATTCTCCGGTCTTGAAATATCTTCAACAAAGGCGACGCGCCCGACCAGGCGTATCTCGGTGGAAAAAGGGTCTAGCAGACGCTGGTTGTACCGCACAGAAGGTCATGAACAGGCTGGACCTGTTGTGCATTAACCGTTGGCGCGGCTCTTCATCGTAGTAACGACGATAACAACAATTCACTTCAGAGCATGGCGACTGCACACCAGTCTACCCCGCGTTGGGAGCAGTCGGTCCCCATGGGCCACGAGGTAAGCGCAAGTGCTGTCGAGGGAATATGCGCAAGTTTGGCCGGCTAATACTCCTCTGCAGAACATCCCTCTGGCAAACCAAACCTTGTTCGATCCCTCGTACTCTTTCGACCCCAACCTGACGCCTCGCGATTCCTCCAATTCCAACTCCCGCCGACCTTCTCAGCACACCGCTACACTCGATGTCGACGCATACCAACTAGAACAGATCAAACGCGATAGTGGAAGGAGTATGAGGAAAGGAAGCACCCACTCACGAGGTTCGAGTCCTCAGAAAGGCCCAGTGTCCCACATTCGCCGGCCGTCAACATCTCACAAGCGACCCTCGGCTCCTCTTACAATACCTCGTGCCGAGTCCGAAGCTGCTATCGGCCCCGACCCTGAAAGATCAGCCTGGATCCATCGCGACAAACTTGCTCGGATCGAAAGTCAGGAATTGGCCGCTGCCGGCTTCGGTGCGCCTCGAAACCGTCGCCAAAGTCATTCTGATAGCCGTTCTGCAAGCCGGTCAGCAAGTCGCAATCCCACCTCACGTGTCCCAGCGAGCCAGCTTGCCTTCCCTGGTGAAGTCAGCACTCCCAAGGTGCCTGGGTTTGAGGAACAGAGCGGAGCAGGCGCAAACCAGGACCAGGACTCCGACGAGTACGAGGAGAGATTGCAGGAAGAGCCTCGAGTGGACCGCAACATGTATAGTCGAAGTCTTCCAAGATCAACGTTGTCTCGTATACCGGTTGCAAGAGCGAGTCCTGCACCTGTTGCGCAGAGTGTCGTCGAACGCGACTCTCCTCTACCTCGCAGCATGAGTAGTCCTCTTGGAGATAGTGCAAGCAGCAGGTCTCGCAGCCGAAGCTTGGGAAATCCTGCCATGATTGCCGAGCCTGCAAGCACACGATCTGCGATACCCTCCAAGCCAAGGCCACGCAGCTCCCACATACAAGATTCGCCCAGTGTTACCGAATCACCTTCACTGACCACTCGCACGACGCAATCTATGAATGCCGTAACGAGGGCCAAGGCAATGAACAAAGCCGCTGTGGGCGGCTCTGTGGGCAAAAAGACCATCCCACGCACCACTTCAAAGGCCCGGAACCCATCGCCTAAGGATAGCCCGGTTAGAAGGCCTACATCTGGATCCACCAGGTCTCGGCCGACCTCGTTTCACATGCGACCAGAGGGAGAGGCGCCTTGGGTTGCGACCATGTCCAAGCCTGATCCCAGGCTGCCACCAGATCAGCAAATGCTCCCTACTCATGCGAAGCGTGCAATGCAAGGTGGATCCGACAGTGCAGACGAGGCTGAGCAGTCTTACCCTCTTAACATCGACTCCTTGAGCGATGAAGAGTTGGTCAGAATGGGAGCTCTACCTTCACCTGAGGCAATCAAACGAGCAGAAGCCAATGCATCTAAACAGCAAGCCACGAATACTTTGCCACCACCATGGCCTCTCACAAGCATCAAGAGTGACGCCAGGAGTCAGACCGGAAGTACTAAGAGTCCAACCGGTGGCTACACCATCACTCCGAAGATTGCGCCTCCGATTGCGCCTCCGAAATCGCCAAAGCCACCAGTTGTTCAGCCTCAAGTGACCAGCTCGGTGAACGCTGGCGTACAAAGAATGCCAGACCTCGACGAGAAGGAGGATGGCAAGAAAAAGAAGAAGCTCGCATGCTGTATTGTCATGTAGAGCTCAAGTTCGAACCATGCATATACCCAACCACGCGCACACTGTGCAGAGGAGCAACACCAAGATCGCTCTTTCGATTCTTTTGTTTCTGTTTCCTTTGTGGCAATCTGAGAGTGTCTGCTTTCCTAATATTTTTTCTCTCAGTGTCTTCTACGCAGTTGCTTTTTCCTGTCTCCTAGCGTCCTAGCAAGCGAATGGCGTTGTGTCTTTTCTTCAAAGCGTAGTCAAATCTCTTGCTTGTTGATAACTCGAACTGTTGCTGTATTCGGCTCCCAAATTCAATATTCAGTTTCTTTGAGTACTTATAGAGTCTCGTATCATATCACTTCTACATATCGAATAGCTTTATCATGACTGTGACTGAATCCTCTGATTGAATCAGATGAATAATAGGTGGGAGGTCCTCAGTAAAGTGATCTGGAGGCAGTTTCATCTTTCACTGATTTTCAAGATGTCATGTCTTCTGAGAGACACCAGAGCCGACAGAGTCCTGCGTCATGTCTACAGTATCACAACAAGATTCGCACCGCCGGATCAGACACACGCTTTACGACACCATCACATGGAGTGAAGATCACTATCCTTCAATGCAATAGTGAAGACTGGCAGATGCATGTCACGTGGATCTCAAACTCTTGGCAAAATTGCAGCAACCGAGCGTGCGCACAGACCGAAAAACGCCGGCACTCACCACAGAAGTCTGAAGCGCGAAATCCACCACTTTCCAACAACCCACACATATCGACTCTTCGAGGATCACCCGACAGCGTCGTTATATCTATTCAAAATGGTACGTACCACCGATTGAAAAGGAAGCGGGAGGAGTCTTTGTTGCTCGGCTTTGCGCGCACAACTTGCTCCCGCGGACTAAACATTGGCGCCGCAACGAGAAAAGAAAAAGAAGCACCACTAACACATGTTTTTCCCTTCTTCACAGTCGGATGTAGAAGAGCCCACCAGCCCCGTCGCCGCCGCCGAGGAGGTCGAAGTTGGCGCCGATGAGTCCGCCCAGAGCGGTTCCATGTCCGTCCTCGACGCCCTCAAGGGTGTCCTCAAGATCTCTCTGATCCACGACGGACTTGCCCGCGGTCTCCGTGAGGCCTCCAAGGCCCTCGACCGTCGCCAGGCCCACATGTGCGTTCTCAACGAGGCTTGCGAGGAGGAGGCCTACAAGAAGCTCATTGTCGCTCTTTGCGGCGAGCACAAGATCCCTCTCATCAAGGTCCCTGATGGCAAGCAGCTCGGCGAGTGGGCTGGTCTCTGTAAGTTTTTTGCTGAATCACCTCTGCGGCTGTATCTAATGCATCTCAAACAGGCCAGATTGACCGTGAGGGTAACGCCCGCAAGGTCGTCAACTGCTCTTGCGTCGTCGTCAAGGACTGGGGTGAGGAGTCGCAGGAGCGCTCCATCCTCCTCAACTACTTCCAGACCGAGCAGTAAACGCTTCATTGCGCTTTACGCCGCGTCTTGTTTTCTCTCATAAAACCATCGAGCTCCCCGAACAATCATCATCAATCACGTCAATATAAAAGCACGGAGGATCGGGCACTGGCGGTCAGGAAACGGCAATGGCATACAAGTTCAAAATGGAATGAGAAAACTCTCCAAACGCACACAAACATCTGTGCATTTTGCTGTCT
This sequence comes from Aureobasidium sp. GC_Fusr_1, assembly GCA_026538705.1. Taxonomy (NCBI): domain Eukaryota; kingdom Fungi; phylum Ascomycota; class Dothideomycetes; order Dothideales; family Saccotheciaceae; genus Aureobasidium; species Aureobasidium sp. GC_Fusr_1. Next base: position 21,699 of record JALPCE010000017.1, read on the forward strand.
CATCGTAAATCGTGTCTGTCATTGCGCAAGCTTTGAGTGGTCTGAATTCATGTCTAGTCAAGCGAATGTCCTATGCAACTGTCTTGTTGCTTGACCCAACTCATCTGAATTGCCATGACCCAAGCGTCCCACCGTTCTTCGCAGTGAGCCTCAAATGTTGATATGGACTCGTCTTGGTATCAAAGTACAAGCCATCGATATTGCCATCACTCCTCCTCAGACTAACATAGTAAAATCCGCTAATGGTCAATCCATGATTCAAGTCGTTGTCGTCTCCTTCGCCAGCTCTTCGATGCTCGGTGTGTCTATGGCAGAGATCTGATTCCGAGTGTATGAAGCAACGCTCCTTCCAGCGCATGAATATCCATTCTGACATGATTTCATCCATCTGCGCTCGACTTAACATGGCGCGAGCGACGTCCTCATCGGATTTCATGCTGTTGAAAGGTGGTAGGTTCCGCCAATACGAGGCGTCCGTCTGGGCTGTCGTCGGAGGAAACGTTATGTCTCCGGAGTTTGGTAGATCGGCGGGTGTGAGGAAAGTATGTACGTTCAAGTCGATTATCTGCCCTTCCAGATATGTCGTGATGGGAGGTGCTGGTGTGCATGTTTCGACAGACGGATGTGTCGTGTTAGGAACGTCAAAGGCCTCCATGGTACCAGCCATAGTCATTTTACGCAGGTCCACCGCCTGAACTGTCACCTTGACGGGCCAACGATCTTGAACCTCTCGGGGTGGTAGCGATAGATAAGAGAAGGGGTTTCCAGGAAAGGTCGGAGGAATGGAACGAGAGTATGGATTCGGGACATGACCAAGCCACGGACGAGTAGCATCGAATGCTGCAGGGGTGCGAAGAGAGGAGGCTTTGGTGGATGTGGTGGTATGCTGTGTTCCTCGATAAATAGCGCCTGGTGCAAGCCACGAAGACGGCTGGGGACCAAGAAAGCTACCCGTATCTGTTACTAGGTCATCGTAGCACTCGGGGGCAAAGAGGCCGTAGTCGAGGGCTGAAGAGAGCGACTCGTCGTATGAAGAGCAATCGCGCACATCGTCTAGATATTTGACAGCGGACTCGAGCAGAGGCGATGGTCGTGACAAGGAAGTCGAGGACGAAGTGTCTTGGGCAGGGCTATCAGCCAAGTATGTCCGACGGTATGCGCCTCGAGCGTCTTGGGTATCGTCGGTGTGCTGGTTATGATGGGTGGCACTGGGCGAGAGAACGCTGGTACGGGCGTTCTGCATAATGGCAGCACTTCTCAGATCATGGCGACGATACAAAGCACGACGGCGAAAGGCAGCTTGATCGGACTCGTCTTCTTCATTGGTACGGGTAGGAGCCCAATCGTACAGGGATTGATGTGTCGGTGGGACGCCGTATGTCGTCGGTCTCGAGTCCTCCAGCCGACTTAGTCTCGCAAGTACTCGTTGTAATCTCTGCCTCCTCGTTTCGTCTTCGGCTGAGCGGTCGGTGGCTTCTGCTTCTCGTCGGCGGTCAAGGCGATTCAGATCTCGCAAGAGTTGTCGGTCACGGCTTGAATTGGACATTATTCTTCTGCCGCCGCGGCGTGCCAGACATCAGCGGCTTCTGCGTTGACGTCTGGTTGTATCAGAACAAGTATCCATCTCTTGGATCCTATTTTCCTTCACCTACTTGGTATCTCTGGTGCGTGGGTTGGACGATTGCAGCAGTAGCTTTGACTGCCCGCGCGATGATGCAACTGCTGCTCAACGGCGATGACGCCTGTTTCGAGGGTCCCTTTGTCGTTCAGCACACGACCTGTCGACTTGCAAAGAACAAAGAACCCGGAGGCGATTCGAATCAGAACCAGGTCAATCAACTAGGGTTGGAGGCACTCTAAATGCTTGTCAAGAGATGCGACTTGCCCGCTGGGGTCGCACCTTCCTAGCGGCTGTCTTCAAACCTGCAAATCATCGGCCACCCGAGTCAAATGCCAGTAAGGCGGCATTGACAGACATTGACAGCGATACATCTCGGAGCTTGTTGACTATTGTCAAACACCGCATTGGGGATTGGATATTCTTATGTGTCTCGCAGTCAATATTCAAGTCCCTGTGTTATTAATAGCTAATCAAAATCTCGAGTCGCCATGACTGCGATTCTGTGGGCCCCATCTTGGTTCGGTACGCGCCATCGTCTCAGCATGAAAGGCACTTTCGCGACGACATCTGTCGCTCCTCTTCATCTTTTGTTCCACAGCGACCACTTTTTTCTTCCCTAGCTCTGCCTTTTCACTCCTTTGTCGACTTGTGGCTGGTCCACGTCTAGACGCTCTTTCTCACTGACCCCTATTCATCATTGCATTCACTACAGTTTCTTATCCATTCGTCTCGTCGCATTCTGTTTTCAACATGTTTAGATCTCATAGTAGAATTCAGTCCTCTAATTCTGTCTCTAGTTTTGCACAGTATGAGGAGAAGAGAGCCTGGATCGCGGAGGACGCTTTCGAGCCTTCAAGACAAAGCAACTCACGCCAAACGACTTTGGTGTACCTGCTCCTTCTTTCCGAGGCCATTATGGCGGCATCTCTATCAGCACAGATCCCTTTACTTGTTGTCACACCTTCGACTGCTTGTTTGGACTACAGCTCCGCCTATATTCGAAGCCTCCTGGAATGCTCCTACGCCTTTGGCAGCACCTGCAGTATCTTTTGGGGATATGCCACCGATAAGAACGGACGGAAGACAATAGCTATGCTTGGCCTCGCTGGAACGCTGGCCTGCTGCCTATTCATGGGCTTTGCTACCAATCTCGCAGGCTGGGTCACGCTACGTTTCTTGGCTGGATGCATGGGCTCTGCCATCTTCACATCTGCTCTCGCAATGCTTGCTGATTTGAGCATGCCATCTGCTAAGGCTTTACGTACCGTCTCGCGCTTACCTCTCATATCAGTTTGTGGAGGAATTGGCCCACTTTTGCAGTCAATGGTCAGACAGATCGGCAAGCATGCACCTGCTGGGATCTGGTTGCAGTGGCCCGCCCTGAATGGTCAAATCGCATGTGCTGGCTTGATCCTTGTCATCTTCCTGGTAGAGGCTTTCTGTTTGCGTGAGGTAGGTACTGCGCCTGTCTCTTGAGATGTACACATGCTTACTGCTTCCTGTAGACCTTAGACTCTCGCGCTGTAAATAGCCTCAAGAGTGAAGAGGCATCTTTACTTGAACAAAAGGCTGAGGGCAGCGAAACATTACTATCTGTCTCCATTGTGGACATTGACGAACAGCCCGCGACGATCTGCATTGACGACTTCTTGCAGGCACCGTCATTTGTAACCCTTTTGGCTTCCTTCTCTATCTTATCATTACACTCATCAACATTTGAGGTGCTGCTCCCGCATCTCGCCGACTCGCCTGCCAATATGGGTGGTATGGGTCTTCCTTGCGGACTTCTGAATACGATCATCACCATCGTGAAATTGGTGGCTGCCATGGGAGTGTTCTACGCTCTGCCGAAGCTTTCGACAAAGGTGTCTGTTTTGTCAACCTACCGAAAAATCTCTGCCGCCTTTCCTGGTATTTACGTGTTAATCCCGTTTTGCGCAATGCTCGCTACAGTATCTGGGGCCCCGGCAACGTCTTGGGCTGTATTCAGCACAGTTGCTGTGGTTGCCAAGGAGCTGTTTGCAGAGATAGCATTGGTGTTGGCCATCTTGCTCGCATTCTCTGCAGCACCGAACGCAGCGTCTGTTGGAACCGGCATCGGTCTTCTTGGACTGTCCAACCTCTTCAAGGCGCTTGCAGTTGGCGTGAGTGGCTTGAGCTATTATCTCTCGGATGCATGTTCAGTAGTCGCCATCAATGCGACTTTGTGGGCATTGTTGGCCGCATTGGCATTCACCGGCTGGTGTATCAATTGGAGATTGAGAGAGGCTCCTCTGGTTGGACAGGACATTCCAGCTGAATTGTTGAGATGGAACAGTGTGTTTGATGCCGAGTCGGACTCTGAGGCCGATGTGTAAACGACGAACATTTTCCTTGTGTTTTTTTTTATCTTGAAGACCTAACAGGTATAACCTACCATTTTCTTAGTTGTCATACATTCCTTGTACGTCGATAAAGTATATCAATCTTCATCTGCCTCAGGCTTCTTCCTGCGATAGCACAGAAAAATAATGAAGCGATGGAGATACACGGCTGTTGAAAATCCAGGACGAGTCGTGCAAGCTCACAGTTCTTGATAAGCCATGTTGTAGTTTGCAAAATGTACTCTACAATTCGATAGCAACACGTAGCATGGACTCTGAGTGGTGTCCATCAGGGTTGTGCTGCTCATGGGTGGATGACTAACCGTTATTCCCGAGATTTGCCTCTGCCCTCTTTGTGCGTTCCTCCTCCATTCGTATCCACGGGTTGCGCGTTTTGTGCGGGAAACCCAAACTCAAGGATGATCCATTATATAAGAAGGTAGGACTCTGTCGATAAGCTGGCAATCTCATGATACTTTCCACTTTTTCTCCTTTCTGATTTTTGCCATCGAGGTTCATCATGGCGCAACCACACACAACTGAAGAGGCGGCCACAATAAAAACAACCACTACATTTTTCATATCTAATCTTCATTGTCCCTCGTGTATTACGAGCATCCAATTCTGTCTGGAAGGCTTGGATATCCAACCATGGTCAATCTCACACTCGATGATCCAACACTCAATCACCATCCGCCACGATGCATCAATCTCCGACACCGCCATCATCTCAAACCTGGAAAAAGCAGGCTTTGAAGTCTACAGCGTTGTACCAACAAATCGGGAACCAGCATTTCGACCTTGGCAACCTGAGGATACTGGCAGCACTGAAGACTGGGGGTTGGAGCAAGCTGTCCAGCGATGGAAGACTGCATGGAAGGACAAAGATGTCGAGGTGGAGAACAGCAGGAAGAGAAGAAGACATGTGGAGCAATGCGCGCTATGTCTGAAAGAACAGCAGCATAGTCGTGGTTCTTCGCAAGCCTTGATGGAGAAAGCACACTCGTTCACTGATGCTTCTGGTGATGTCGAGAGAGGAGTTTCTGTTTCTTCTCAGGAGCAAGAAGAGGGACTCACGCAAAAGCTTGATTCTGTGGACTCGGCTACGCCTGAACTCTTTCGTGCTACTTTCTCGATTGAGGGTATGACTTGCAGTGCTTGCGTTACCAATGTCTCGCAGGCCATCTCTCAGCTTCCGTTCGTACAGGACGTGAATGTCAATCTACTGAGCAACTCGGCCACGGTCGTCTTCTCTGGTCGAGACAACGATGAGCTCATCTCCGAGGCGGCCGAAGACGCTGGATACGGTGCTTCCCTGAACGAAGTGGAGAGCTTGGGGATCGAGAAGACTACCAACGAGCAAGCATGGAAAGCAACATTTTCGATCACAGGCATGACCTGTGCCGCTTGCGTGCAATCTCTCGCCACTGGACTTGAGCAGCCCGAATGGATCGAAAGTGCTCGGGTGAACCTAATCTCCAACAGTGCAACAGTAACGTTCAGAGGAACCAAAGAAGGTGTCAAAGATGTCATCGAAATCATCGAGGACTTGGGCTTTGACGCTTCCACCGAAGAAGTCAGCAGCATCAGAACCACTCAGGAACAGATTTTGGAACGGAGGGTAATCCTGCAAATGGCAGGCATGTACTGTCACCATTGCCCACCACGCATCATGAAAGCCCTTGCCGAAAAGTTTGGCACTCAAGTAACGATTGACGAAGAGTGCAGTATGGCAAACCCACTGCTCAGACTCAGCTATCAACCTCAGCCACCAACCTTGACGCTGAGACACATCCTTGGTGTCATCAATGGTCTGGATACAGAAGTGCAAGCCTCCATCTACAATCCTCCAACCATCGAACAACGATCAAGAGAAATCCACGCGGCTGAACGCAGAAAGATACTTCTTCGCTTTATGCTGTGTCTCGTAACAGCGATTCCAACATTCATTATCGGCATCGTATACATGACACTCGTCAATCATGAAAACACGGGTCGCAGATACCTCATGCAGCACATCTGGGCAGGTACGGTCACCAGAGCAGACTGGGCTTTGTTCATCATGGGCACCATCATCTATTTCTTCGCTGCCGACATTTTCCACATCCGGAGTTTGCACGGAATATACCTCATGTGGAAGCCCTCATCGCGCACACCTCTAAGTCATCGTCTACTCCGATTCGGAAACATGAACATGTTGATCAGTCTGGGGACGTCGATTGCATACTTTGCTTCCATCGCCGCTCTTGCCATTAATGCTGCGAGTGCAAAGAATGCGATGGGACAGGCACAGGCTTATTACTTTGACTCTGTGGTTTTCCTGACGTTGTTCTTGTTGGGTGGTAGAGGATTGGAGGCGTGGAGCAAAGCAAAGACTGGCGATGCCGTTGCTGCTCTAGGATCTCTAAGACCAGACACTGCTCTCTTGGTCACTTGCTCTCCTGACGGAACCTTCATGGCTCTAGACAAGACGGCAACCGAATTGCTGGAAGTTGGTGATGTGGTCAGAGTCCTTCAAGGCAGTTCTCCTCCCTTTGACGGCATCATTGTCAATGGCGAGACCAAATTCGACGAGGCGAGCTTGACGGGAGAGTCCAAACTCGTTACCAGGCAAACTGGCGATCAAGTCTTCTCAGGCACAATCAACAAAGCAGCACCCATTGATGTGCGATTGACTTCCATCTCTGGCACCTCCATGCTAGACCAAATCATCAAAGTCGTCCGTGAAGGACAAACTAAACGTGCGCCGGTGGAGCGCATGGCAGATGTTCTGACCTCGCGCTTTGTGCCGTTCATCATCCTCATCGGCATCTCTACATGGCTCATCTGGCTCGCTCTGGGTCTGTCCGGCAGCTTGCCATCTTCATGGCTGGATTCGCAGATTGGCGGGTGGCCATTTTGGTCACTGCAGTTTTCGATCGCCGTGTTTGTGGTGGCGTGCCCTTGTGGCATCGGTCTTGCTGCCCCTACTGCATTGTTTGTGGGTGGCGGGTTGGCTGCCAAACATGGGATTTTGGTCAAAGGAGGAGGAGAGGCGTTTCAAGAGGCGAGTATGCTTGATTGTGTCGTTTTTGACAAGACGGGCACGTTGACGCAGGGGACTGCACCCGCTGTTGCTGATTGCAAAGTCTTTGGCGATGCAGACGTGGAAGAGGCTTTGATGATGGTTAGGGCGCTCGAGGAGAATAGCAGTCATCCGGTTGCTAGAGCTGTTGTTGAGTACAGCAAAGCTCAACTACTGGGCGCTGAATGCAAGCAGGCTCTCGAAGTTGAGGAAGTGTCTGGTAAAGGACTCCGAGGCACTTTCAACACGGACTCGCAAACACAGATCACGGCAATCATCGGCAACGAAGCACTGATGGCAGATTGCAACCTAAAGCTCGACTCGGAAAGCAGAGACTTGATTGAAAGCTGGAAACAGCAGGGCAAATCAATTGCTCTTCTATCAACTTGTTCATCTTCGAAGACAGACTTCACTCTAGTGGCAGCCTTTGCCATTGCAGATCCGCTGCGGCCCGAAGCAGCCACAGTCGTCAAGTGGCTGCAGAAGCAAGGGCTCGAGGTATTCATGATCTCAGGCGATAACGCAACCACAGCAAACAATGTGGGAGCAGCGGTAGGCATACCGGCGTCCAACATCATGGCTGGAGTCATGCCGGAGCAAAAGGCAGACAGGATCAAGTATCTGCAGCAGACGCTTGCACCACGACGCCCGCGAGCTTTGATCGGACAGCGCAAGCAGAGGGCTACGGTAGCCATGTGCGGCGACGGCATCAACGACTCTCCAGCTCTGGCGACGGCGGATGTGAGTATTGCGATAGGGTCGGGGTCTGATGTGGCCTTGTCGACTGCGAGTTTTGTGCTTGTCACGTCCGACCTGCATGCATTGGTCAGGCTTCTGGAACTGTCGCGTGTGGTGTTCCGTCGGGTGATGCTCAATTTTGCTTGGGCATTGGTGTACAACTTGGTTGCGTTGCCCATTGCGGCAGGGGCGTTGTATGCCATCAGCAGTGGAGGAAAGCACGTCCGGCTGGATCCAGTGTGGGCCAGTTTGGCCATGGCGCTGAGTTCGGTGTCCGTAGTGTCGAGCAGTCTTTTGCTGCGCACCGGGGTTCCCTTGGTAGGCTTCAGAGCATCCAAGTTTCAGTAGTGTAATCGTAGAGCGTAGGCAATCACACAGCAGGTATCTTCCTCTTGTGGTCGCGGTTCTCCCTCCTTCTTGTCGCGTCCTCCTTCATGCGTGTCTCAATCTTGACTTCCATCTCCCTCTGATCCATCAAAGTCTTGATCTCCCTCTCAATCCTCGCATTCTGCTGCAAAGCATCGTTGCGCGCTCGCATACGACCCTTGGCCAATGCCATGTTCTGCTGCATGTGATGTTGCACAGCCAACCCCAAAGCCTTTTCGTCCAGCACGCGCTCCCTCTCGACAAACTCTCTAGCCCAGTCCCGCTGCTCTCCAGGCGAAGGACCAGGTCCACCTTCTAGGTAACCGCCGGGATGCGTCAATCGTATGCCCGGCACGGGACTCGCAAAGATACGGCGGGGATCGTGGACGGAAAGCGGTAATTGCTGCAACGTGACCTGTGGGAGAGACTTTGGATCTATATCTCTTGCGCGCACGGAGATGCCCTGTTTGGGTTGCTCGGAGGAGTCGTTGGGGATGATGAAGATGCCGTCACGAGAGCGCGGTGGGTATTCGAGGATGTGGTAGAGGGAATCTTCGTAGTGTGCCGAGTAGGGGATTTGGTGGGGGAGATAGGTTGCGTGTTGGATGTTTGCTGTTTTGGGGTCTTTCGCCCGAGGGCTGACGGATTGTGACATTATTATTTTCTTGGTGATGGGCGACAATTGGCGATGATGCAAGGTGCGACGCTTGGGGAGCTTTGGAGATGATGACTGGATGATGCCTCGGATGGAGGAGAGTGGGTTTCCGCTCCGCTGGCGACAGGGCTTGGCACAACCCGTAGGTCAGCGAACCGCGGGCAGTCGCAAGTCAAGCAGGTGGTCGCGTAGTCCGCAGTCAATTCAATACATCACATTTCACAAATCACAACATGTCGTCTGGGTTCGGCTTGACTGGAGGTACATGACTCCCCGTTCACTGCGTTTCGAACAAGGAATTGGGTGTATGCTGACCACATTGGACGAACAACTAGGCCCCGGCCGCTGCTTTCCCTTCTGGCAGGAGATGCTCGCCTGCTACGTCGTAAACACAAACTCCGAGGACGGCTCGGGCAAGAAAAAGTGCGCTCCCATGCTCGAGGACTACTACGAGTGCCTACACCACCGCAAAGAGGTATCCAATTGCCCGCACCCTGCCCAACAAGGAGCCTCTTTCTGACTAGCAACCGCAAACAGGCCGCTCGCGTCCACGCCCTCCAATCCGCATACCGCAAGCACCTTGCCGCAAACCCCAGAGACGACGCCCCTTCGGCCGGCCAAATAAGGAGTCTGGGCTTGATCGAGGGTGACCTGCACGAGAAGGACATGAAGGCCGCTGCCCTGCTCCCCCACGTCAAGACCAACTAAAGAAGAAACACACTACAACTACTATACCACCGCTTTCTTTTGCTCTTTTCGAAATTTCACCTTTTTTGTTTTATGATCGATTCTCTGTCTTCTTTATATGGAGAGCTTTAGAATGATACGGCTTCAATCTCTCCGTCAGCAGTGACATCAAACACGCCGAATTTCCCTGCTTGGTGGCTTCCTCTGCTGTGTATGACCTCGATGACATTGACTAGCTCTCCACTGCCTTTGTGTCGTGCCTTTTTCGGGATGGCATCGATGAGGATCTGTGTGTCCACCAGATAGCCCAGCGGCTTGCCCAGACCCGGTCTCGCTTTGATGGCCTCGAAAATGGACACTCGTTCTTGATCGCTTCCATAAGAAACACTCCAGCTCAACAGTATAACGCAGAGATTGTGCTCTTGTGCCATGTTTCTCAGTCTTCTGATCAACGATGTTAGTGTAGCTTGACCTATGCATTCGTGTAAGCTTTGTTTGCTCATTGTATCCAGTCACCACACAAAAATCATACCTTGGGCATAGTTATTCTTGAGCAAAAGCCCCAGCACCTGGCTCAGATTGTTAATCAGAACCATACCGTGCTCTTCTTTCTTTGCCATCTCCTTCTTCTTCTCGTTTTCGTCTCCATGCTCTTCTGCCAAAAGCATCTCCTCTGCTTCTTCCTCTTGGCTATCTCGAATCGTGTCCTTTGGGATACTCTTGCTTTGCAAGCCATCGATTAGTTCGTTTAATCCCTCCACCACACCTTCAAAGTCAAATACACGCATGATGTTCACTCTGCCGAGCATGGAGGTTGCAGTCTTGACATTGTCTTCATGGTTGCTGTTGCTTGGTTTTGACAGTCGGGTCAAAAGGCTTTTGTATAGGCAAAGGACGTCAAAGTTGCCCGATGCATCGATGAGGGTTGCCGAGTGAGTGTCCGAGGAGAGAAGATGTGTGATGAGGATTTGGAGAGAGATCTGTAGTTGAGAGTATCGATGTTAGCTTTTCTTGCATGACATTGAAACATGCTGATGTGTGATGATCGTGAACCCAAGTGAATGAAGGTGACCCTGTCATATAGCCAAACTTCACTTCTTGCCAGACATTGCGCCCGAGAATACAAAGAACTCGTGATAAGAATGGACGAATATGGTCAAAGAAACATACCGTTTCAGCAGCTCGACTTCCCGTCGCCCCACTGATGTTGTAGATGCCATCCTGGCCATACACCAATCCCCCACTCAATGCATCATCAACCGAAGCACTGCACTGGGTACCCACCCGCAATCGTTGTCTTGCTCTTTCCTCGAATAGACCTATCGATTCCTTTGTAATCAGATCGGATGCCAGTACCGGTTTCACCGCCATATTTAGGTAGGGTCTGTGATTTGTTGCGTTTGATCAGCCGAGAGAGAAATTGGTTGCTTTCGGAAAGAGCATGGAACTTGGTTGCTATGTCTGGAGTTTGGAGTCTGCGAGATTCAGAGTGAACCTGTTCAACCGCACTTCAAGCTTGTTGTTAACTAAGCATCTCGATCAACACCGCGATTCGCCAAGTGAACATGGTTTTATGAAACAAGAGGTTTGTTATTTGCCGACTTTATTTGTTTTCTCATGGTGAAATAAAGAGAAAGGAAAAAAGCATAACCCCAAATAAACGCCTCTATCCATCAGTCCCTCCATACCCATGAACCCCTCTGGAGACTTTTATTCAGAGACACAACTTTATGAGTTGCACCTGACTCCCGTGTCCAGCTCCTTGTCCTCGAAATACAAAAGAGAAATATAGGAAGAAACTCTCGACCAGCTGTTTGGTGTCGGATGGCTGTCGACGATGAGATAAAAGAAGAAAAGGAAAAGAACAAAAAGAAGACATTTCCGGAAATCTTCGCGACTGGCATAATCCTGCTCCAAACGTGTAATAGCGCAGAGTAGGGAACCGTTGGTATTCAAGAGAGGAAAATGGCAGTCTCTTTCGATCACTTCAAGATCCTCTTCTCTCGGGTCTAGCTCTGCGCCCACCCTTCAAACTCTTCATGCGGTTGAGGAACCCGCCTCCACTGCTGCTCTTCTCGGGCACGTCGTTCGCAGCAACTGGCACGCTGTCTGCAGTAATACTTCTAGTAAGACCGTTTCGAGGAGGTGAGCTCGGTGCTCTTGCTCGGCTACTCTTGATCTCTTCAGCGTAGCGGACGGTTGCGCCCTTCTTCTCGTATGCATCGTTGTAGTCGGAAAAGAATGGGTTGCTCTCCTTGCTGGCACCTGCAATACGGTTCCTACCACCTGCACTTTGCACTTGGCCAGGGCTGTTCGGTGACATGGATCCATAGTTTCCGTCAGGTGAATTTACGTTGTTGCGATTCTGCGAGAGTCCTCTGAGACGTACGGCGAGCGACTTCTTTCGGGTCAGACCGCCTCCTGGGAAAGCAGACGTTTCGGTCTCGGACTCCCGACGTTGAAGGTCCTTTCTAGAAGCTGGGGCGCCCTCAAGGAAAGTCGAGGTTCCCAGACCAACGGATTCAGAGGTATGAATTTGTTCGACACGATCGGCAGGGTTGAAAGACTGCACTTGCTTGGCAGGTGCTTGCACGCGAGACTGGGAATAATCGTTGAAAGCGTCCTCGCCACGTCCATGAAACCTGTCGAGGTCGATATTCTTGTTCAGGGGACCAGATCCACCCAGGGCGTTGTTGGCCGAGCCTGCGGGGAATGCTTGCATAGGGGCACGAACATCCTTCTTACGGTTACGGTGTGGGTTGCATGCATCGAATGGTCCATCGTGGTGGAAGACTGTCGAGCTTCGGTTAGTCTCGGACTGTGGAATCGCATTCTGTAAATCAAATACTCACGTCCTTGGCCATAAATGCCTGTGACATCAAGCTTGTCAATGAGATCAAGACCCTGGGGCTTCCTGGTCGGCTTCGATTTTCCATCCTTGGTTCGTCCCTCCTTTTCGCGACGTTCTTCACGCTCTTTGCGTCGCTCTCTTCTCCTTCTGTCTTCTTCCTTGGTATCCAGGATGGAAGATTCCGAGTTGCGGCGAGGGCGTCTGCTTTCAGTCTTGGCTGGGCTGGCAAAAATGTCTAGGCCGTTCTCTCTCGATGGGCGTGGTGGGCCTCGCGGAGGAGCGGGGCCGCGTCGGTGAGATTCATCTTCCTGTGAGCGCGCGGGTCGGTGCTGAGACGGCATAGTGCCTGTTCGGGAGACTCCATTGCTGCGAGGTGCAGGGGGAGCTGAGAAGGGCGTTAGCCGGATTTATGTGAGCGATGAGTGATGTATTTTTTACCTCCTGAAGCGGGCTTCTTGTCGAGCAATGACAGGTCCTTCTGCGACACACGGTTAGCCATTGTTCTTGGTGGAAAAGCGGATTCGTTCAGCAAGTTGTTCTAGGTGCAAAAGGTCGAAGAGTAGGAAAAGGTCGGTCGGAGAAGTGCTGGAATGTTGTGCGACAAGAATTATGATAGAGAGTTGACTGATGGCGGGGCTGGGTGCAGACAACAGGCGACACATACAAAAATGTCCTCAGTAAAGGCGTTCGAAGAGCCCTGTCGCTGCGGGGCTGGAGGGTCGAGGAATGGATTGTTCGACATTCTGTGGTCGGGGGAAGGCAGAGGAGAGGCAGCACGGCGAAAGGGGTTGTTGGAAGCAAAGTTGGCACCGGCACCGGGAGATGGAGCGCGTTGGCCTGGTTGAAAGAGATGCGACATCAGCAGTGATACGACGACGACGACGAGTGACGGTTGGGCATAGGGGCGGGATATTTTGATATTGAAACAGGCTTGAAACGCAACAACAAGGGGCGCTTACCAGGCATGGCCACTGGAGCTAGCGACATGATTGCTCAGTTCAAACGGAGATCGCACAAGGGGAGACGTAGGGCGTCGTTGAGAGGATGCAGAGTGCTATGTAAGCGAGCCCAAGAATGAGGAATGGATCGACAGAGTTGTTTGGCTGGAATCACAATGCCGGCGCCGCTGTCGTCGTGTCGTGTCCGAGGCCGCTGTCAGAGCTGTGATGCAGCGCAAATGTGGACTAGTAACTGCTGGGGACAGAGAGATGTTGGAGATGGGTTTGACAGGAAAAGAGTACGAGTAGAGACGGTAGTACCTAGGCTGTTTACTAAGATGAGAAGGGGGGGCTCTAGCCACAAGGGTCTCTTGGGTGCCGCGCTTGTTCGTTACTCCGCATTGGCGCTCCTGTTGATCATCGTATTCTTTTTCGACAAACTGCCGTTGACTGTTCAACTCGAACTCTCGCTCATCAGCTGCTGCTGCTGCTGCTGCTGCTGAACTGTCGTATAGCTACAGCCACAAGTGCTGCGTTCGTTCCAATCGATTGTGTTTCCTCCATCGATCGAGGAGCACGCATCATCGCATCGTCGAGCGCGCATCAGGGGGGCAGGAAACTCTAATCTAACAAGCACCCGGATCAAAACCACGCTTCCTGAAAACTTACCGACAAGACGTACTGCTGGCGGGGAATTTCACCACCATCTTCCACAAACCACTTTGCTCTTCTTACGAACTAGTCACCCGCGCCGTGCGCGTGACGCCTCACAACATGGCCAATTCGAATTATGGAGGCTATACACGTTTCGAACTTGAACTCGAGGTGCGTCTGAAATAACGAGACGTCATGTGTGATTTGGATCACCGTTCTCATCGTTGACGGCCCGTCTGCAGTTTGTCCAGTGCCTATCCAACCCACTCTATCTCAATCACCTAGCAACTCAGAAGCTGCTCGATGATCCAGAGTTCATCGCATACCTCTCCTACCTCCAGTACTTTGCGGAGCCGAAGTACATTAAATACTTGTCGTAAGTCTATCTTCAGCCTCACCACGTGATCCATGTATTCATCTTTTCCTTCTCCAGCTACCCAGGCCCTACTATCCGAGCACTTGAACTTCTCCAACAGGAGAGATTCAGAAAGGACATCCTGATCCCAGAGACGGTCGCCAGGATGGCAGAGGAGGGCCTCCAAGCCAGCACTGATGGTCTCCGCCGCGACTGATAGAGAAACGGCGCCTTCAACGGCACGCTTCTTTCCTGTTCCTGTTTTACAACGATAGCCATGATACCCATAATCCAACGGACTCGCATTTTCCTTTCTTGTTCAAGCACATGAACTCCTGATTCAAAGGGTATCTACCTGCATAATCGTGTCTCAATACCAGCCAAGGCCCGACGTATTGATGCCGAGCCTGTGTGCACAAACGCCGCGCTGAAAAATCGCTAAAGAGGAATGTTGCTGCAGGATGCCGCGCAGATGATTGCGCGGCCTGTCTTGGAAGACGAGGAGATCAGTTCTCACGCCATTCAGAGGCACACTTTGTACACTGATCTGAGGTTAGCCAGTGAATAGCCCTAGTATGATATGTCCAACATACCTTGTAGAAAGTGGTCATGGGCTCATCAGCACTTCTGATCTGAACCTGTCTGAAGTATGCCTCACGGTTGTCGCACTTCTCTTCCCTGCAGTTGACCTCTGTCTTGTCGACGTTCTTCCAGCTGTCGGCGCCTCCCAAAACATCTTCGACTTCCTTGCTCTTCATCATCTTGCGCTCAAAGTAGCGCTTGTCCAAAATCATTTGATAAGGACATGTTCGGCATTCGAATCGGTTGACGTTCGCGAAGTGTTGCTCGTTCAGAGGAAGATGATCCGCGGGGATAGGTGTGATGGTCAAGAGGTTCGAACAACTTGGACAGACTGGTCATGAAAGTTAGTATCCTGCTTGAATTCGATAGAGAAAGTCACATACAAAGAAGCATGTTGAGAGACTGCGCACGCACCTAGGCGTAGTTGATGTATGTGTGAGGGTAGAGAACTCGAATACGCTAACAGGAAGACGTCAAGCAGAATCAGTCGTGAGATGCAAGTCGAAGAGGTCGAGATAGGCGCAATTCATAAAAGTTCGAGAACAAATGCCGCCAAGACTCCGCTCTATGCCGAGGCTTTCCTCATAGGCAAATCTTATACACATACTCATACATCTTCTTCTAATACAACGTGAGGCGACTTTTGGGTTATAAAAAGACGCAATGGTTTCTCAAGATCACAAGCATAGCCAGAAAGAGCTAGCTAGTCAAGGTTTGGTTCTCGATAAAGACTGCCCTACTTTTTGAGACCATTGTGCATTCCTATAGATAACTATATGCATTACATGCTTAAGTACGGGGAGCATGACCAAAAAAAAGAACTGGAGCAAAAAATGTCAAACGCGCCTCGAAGAGGATTAAATACCCTTACTACCTTCTGGACTGCCCGCTACCTTTTTGTCTCATGCACAAGTAGTCAAACACATCAACGCTTCCGTCCTGTACGCCCGCCTGCCCACCTACCCATGACCAGCATGCCTCGTTCAGATGGGCGACAATAAGGTGGCTCTCAAAGCGATGCTGCGTCGATTAAGCTACGTCCCAAATGTCTATCTGTTCCTTATGGCCAATACTCGTTACTAAGACTGTTGTGCGCGGGCGACTTCCTCGGCAGGTGGTTGAGGCTTGCGATCCTTGCGTGCGGCTTCGACTGCTTCGATATTAAGCTCCGGTCCGGGGTCCACTTTCTCTTCCTCCTCATTGATATCACTGGGTACGCGGTCGAGTAGCTCGCCGCTGTCTGCAAGCTTCTGGCGTTGCTCGGCGATGATCGCGTCGGCTTCGCTCACGCCGCCCTTCTGTGCGGCCGGATCGCCATCAACACCAATAGGCTCCACCTTGCGTTCTACCGTCTGTTGCAATGCCTGATTATCGAAGCGGACGATCATGATGGTCAGATTGTCTGTCGAGAAGCGGTTGAGTGCGTATTCGACCAGGGCCTTGGACGCAGCTTGCGGATCTTTGATGTTACGGACGAGATCTACTGCCTCTTGGTCCGAGCAGACATCCCACAACTGTTTGGCTCGTTAGCGTTTCCATGTCAGTACGGAGAATTGTTGGAAAAACTTACACCATCACAAGCCAGGATTAAGAACTCGTCAATATCTGGTTGAATTACGGTCTCGGTAGTGTAGGGATGACCGGTAATCAAATCCTTCATGTACGTATCTCCCAGAGCGCGAGTAACAGCCAGAACACCGTTGACACGGTTGTTCAGGATAAGGCCTCCGGCTCCGGCGATTCTCTTGCCCTCGTTTTCGTCACTACCCTTGTGGTCGTAGGAGAGGCGAAGAGCTTTGCCGTTTCTGCAAAGAACAATACGTGCATCACCAACATTGGCAGTGTAGAGAACGCGCTGGCGCGAAGCTGCCTCACGGAGCTTTGCAGCAGGAGACTGTGTCGAGTCGGCACTGATCGGCGTTGAATCTGAGCTACCCTTGATAGCGGCAGCGGTGGCCGGTGCAATTGCGGTAGAGCCTGTGGCTGACTGAGAGTTGGGTATTCTATCTTCCCAACGAAGCACAGCAGTAATTGCGGTACAGCCACTGTTTTTCAAAGGAAGCTTCTCCAGCTGCTGATCGGCAGTGGTGAAGGTCATGTCAAGAAGTTCGGGGATAGGAGTATTCGGGTGCTTGCGAATAATCTCCTCAAGAAGGCAGTGAATCTTCTTGCCGCACCAGTCGGCAGCGAAATTACCAGCGTGTCCATCAAAGATAGCAAAGTAACCGTTGTCGGTCTCAACGACGTCTTGAGAGTTGGCCGAGGTGGTAGAAGATATGCTCTTCTGAGCCGTTTCCGAGCCCAGAGCGGGAGCAGGAGTGCAGAGGAAGTTGTAGAGATAGGCATGTGTGTCTTCCATGGTTCTTCGGCATTTCTTGTTCTTATCTTCAGTGACACCGACTCTGAAAGTGGATCGTGGACCAGGCTCGGATTCTCCGGCAGAGTTGTTGAGTGCACCTTGGGGAACGCTCAGGGCAGGATCGGTTCTACCGAGCTTCTGCATGGGAGTCTGCGATTTCTCACGGGCTTCGGGAGAGGAGCTGTGGAATTGGTCTTTGAAAGACTGTTTGGCACTTGAGAAGACGTTTCGTGCGCCGGCGAAGCCGCTACTTCTCCTCTTGCCAGAGGGACTAACATCTTTACGGTCTGCGCTTGTGCCAGCATCAATAGGCGAGGGCTCGGCGGAAGGAACAGAGCTTGGTTCGGCAGTCTTGAGCATTGCGTCGCCTTCCTTGGGCGAGGATCCAAACATTCTGTTCAGCAGGCCTCCCTGAGTGGAGAAGCTTCTGCGATTCTTGCCGGATGCCAGGGTGAAAGCTGGGACGTGACTGACGCCACACGAAGGTCGAGGAGAGATGCTTCAGAAGCAAGAGAAGGCGCGTCGGACAGAGAATGGGAGATTGGGCCTTTTTCTGCAGCATAGCATCAGCAAAGTGTCCGGCAAGCGCTTGGAGGCTTTGGTCTGCCGACATGCAGCTTCGTGTGAGAAGGAGGCAGGCAGCTGCAGCGGGGAGTTGCGGGACAGCCAAGATGGACAGAGAGACTCACTTGTTTCAAATGTAGGTCTTAATGGTGCGCCGTGTCAGGATGATGGAGATTCTTAGGTTGTCAATTGGGGAACGTGAGGGGGTGCGGTTCTCGGAACTGATGTCACTGGGATTGACGCTTCTGGAAAGAGCTCTTGGCGCGAACCGTTGCAGCCTATTGTATCCAATGTCGGTCTTTCGGATCCTCTCACTGCCGTGAGTGCCTGCAGGCCATATCTGGTCTTGTTCTGGACGACTGGGAGACCAATCCTCATGCAGCACTCGGCATCTAACTCACTCGGTCGCACCACCTTAGCGGTACAGCGGACGCGGATCAAGTCATCAACCTCAAGCAGGTTCCCCGCAAACCGAGCAAGCTGGGTCAAACCTTTCGTATTCACGTATTGTGAGCTATGCATACCTTATGCATCAACCATCGTTGTCCTCTTGAGTGTAGCAGTAGTGGGGGAAGAGCTTAGTGAGAGGATGCCATCTTCGTCGCTGTGTAGGAACGAAGTCAAAGGTATCGTCGACTGTCCGGAACGCCGTACGCTTGCCATGCAAACAGATATAACCAACGCCAATGTTTAGCAGACACCTCATCGTCGTAGACTGTCCAACCTGGCCTGGAGGTCGTCGTCGCCGGGATCACCACCAATGGCCTGAGCCACTTTGCCTTGTTCAACAGCAGTGCTCTGCAGGCCAGTTGGAGTCTCGCCCATCTGAATGTGTGTCAGCATGTATATAGGAGCGGCAAGAAAACTACTCACAGCTTGGCCAAGGTCAACACCAATCTCATCCAAGACCTGGTTGACGACTTCCTCGCCTTCTTCCTCATCCTCCAAGCCTGTCACGTCGTCGATCGCGTCGTCCATCATCTCTTGTCGCTGATCCATGATATCGTTCTCCCGTTCGAACTCCATGGCAATGCGCTGGAGGGCTGGGAGGTTCATTTGTCTATTCATGCTGCCGAGGAGTTTGGTGGCACCCTTCATGGATTGCATCATCTGGTCGTTACTGCGCACAGTCTGGAGCAGAGGTCAGCGCAAGGCAGCAAAGAATGATCGGATCAGGCGTACCTGGATGCGCAATGAGATGGCCTGCAGCTGAGTGCGCATCTGGTAGAACTTTTGAATGTATCGTCTCGTTCTGACAAGGTCCTTGGCCTGAATCTTGACTGCTCCCATCTGGCCATTCTTCGCGTTCTTCTTGATATCCTGGACTAGCTTTTTCTCCTGGTTCTCCAGCTTCGTACGTTCACGGTCAAGTTCGCGTTGGGTCTTCTCGAGGGCGCGCTGGTGTTTGCGCATGCGCTCTGCGGGCGTCATGCGCTTCCCGAAGGCCCATTCTACAATCTAGACAGAGACAGGCCATCAGCGACTGGAACGGATGTTGGGACGAGCTTGGGCGCATGGGGTGCTCACATTCATGGTAACGGAGGGAGGTATGAAGGAGAGAGATTGCTAGGCGGCCACAAACAAGGTTGATGACAGTCGGGTCGCATGTAGCGCGGGGACTTGTGCACTCCCCCACACGATGAACATGGCGTTCCTTCCCATCTTGTGCAAAAGACAGTGACAGCCTGACGATCTTTATGATATACTATGAAGATGTACAGCCTCTCTCTGAATAGAAGTGTGGCTATGGAGATGCCTGCACATAATGATCTCTTCGTGGACACCGCTCTTGTTATAGGACGCATTGTGCAATTCTACAACTACACTGTGACAGTCTATCGCACACGGAGAGTCACTATTTTGTCCGTGCGCTGGTGCCCGCCACGCCAGAACATCAGAAACGGCATCGAACGGGCCTAAACCTTCCGTCACAACTTCGTTTCTTGTTCGACACTTTTACTTTCTCTCGCTGCTCGTCACACCACCAACAACCTGCGACGACCTGCGACTTTTTACTATCTCACTTCGACTTCTCGCAACTGTCAGGATCTCGAATGCACTGAGCACCATTCTGCACAACATCAGCACATCATGAGCTCAGGCTCTCCCTCTGGCAGTGGCCGTGCCACACCCTCGAATAGCTCTCCCTCGCCCATGCGCCGCCACCCAGGTCGTCCTCAGTACATGACTGTAGGAAATGGCTCGACTTCTGAACATGCCGCTCGTCTTGCTGCCATGCTGGACAATGACTCTGGCTATGGAGGAAGCATCGCTGACGGCGCCATCTTCGATCCCACTTTCGACCAAGATCCTATGACCCAATTGGCCACAGCCCAAGGCGCTACATGTGAGCATTAGCTCTACAACTGGGCGTTGTATATGACCCTCTGACAGATTCTATAGCCGATAACGAAAGACGCGCCATCGCCAGTCATGTGCACCAGCTCCAATACAACCAGAACCGTACCGCACTCGGTCGTGCTATCGGCGAGACCGTCGACACTCTCAAGAAATTACAAGACATGAACTCGAAATGGCCTGCTCACTATCCTACCGTCCAACGTCCAGCTCCCGCACCTCGCTTTCATCCAGATCCTCGACCTGGTCTCGTCCATACTCAATCTGGTTTCGACAACCACCATGCTCCTGAGCCCTTCAAACGTCCGGCTCCTCGTCGTGCTGGTACTACCATAGGCGAAGACATGATGGAGCCTGAATCTAGCGGAGCGGCTGCTCGCGCTCCAGCTGCAGAACCTAGACTGGTGACACCACAGCTGTCTCAGCAGTTTTCGGTACTCAAGATCGAGTTGAAAATGGAAGGCGTCCATCAGACCGAGCTGGTTCACTCTCTTGAAAAACAATCAATAGCATCCCTTCTTGACGGTCAGATCAACAACAGCGTTCGACATTTGTTCTCGCTAAGGGATCGTATCGAGGACACTTCCAGCAAAGTTCTGATTACCGGTGATCTCAATGCTGGAAAGTCCACCTTCTGCAACGCCCTTTTGAGACGTAAAGTCTTGCCCGAGGATCAACAACCATGTACCAGTATCTTTTGCGAGGTTCTGGATTGTCGCGAGAATGGTGGCATCGAAGAGGTGCATGCCATCCCAAATGGTGTCGAGTACAACCGTCACGATGAAAGCACGTATGCTGTTTTCGGTCTTGAGCAGCTCGAGGATATCGTAATCGACAACGAAAAATGGTCTCAGTGCAAGGTATACATCAAGGACGTTCGCTCGGTAGACCAATCGCTGCTCAACAACGGTGTTGTCGATATTGCCTTGATCGATGCCCCCGGACTGAACAACGATTCGCTCAAGACCACTGCAGTCTTTGCTCGACAGGAGGAGATCGATGTGGTTGTCTTCGTTGTTTCTGCTGCTAACCATTTCACGCTCTCGGCCAAGGAATTCATTTTCAACGCCGCTCGTGAAAAAGCATACATGTTTATGGTCGTCAACGGTTACGATAACATCCGCGACAAGAAGAGATGTCAGGAAATGATTCTAAAACAAGTCAACCACCTCAGTCCTGCCACGTTCAAGGAGTCTTCTGAGCTCGTACATTTCGTTTCGAGTAACGCAATCCCCGTCGCCCCTGCTGGCGGTCCAGATGGCCCCGGTGGCTCTGGAAGCGGATCCGGCTCAAGTAGTGGTGGCCCTAGTGGCGACCCTAGTAATGACGACGAGCCTTCGGACAAGAAAGACAAGGGTAAGGGCAAGGAACAGGAGAAGATTGATGATTTTAACGAGCTTGAGGCTTCACTGCGCCGCTTCGTGTTGGAAAAGAGAGCACGTTCCAAGCTTGCTCCCGCAAAGACCTATCTGCTTAACGTCCTCGGCGACCTTGGTAGCCTCGCCGGCGTGAACAAGGAGGTTGCTCAGAACGAGCTCGATCGTGTCACCAAGGAGCTCAAGGAGCTTGAACCTGTGTACGAGAAATCCAAGAAGGCACGCTCCGAGGCAGGGGAGGGAGTGGATTTCACTATCGATGAGACTGCATCAGACATTTACAAGGCGTCTCGCGATACCATCAACAACACAATCGCTCGTGTCGGAGAGCAAAACTTGGGCGTTGAATATCCTGGCCTGTTTAGCGTCTACCAATATGCAGATGAGCTGAAGACAGCTATGCTTGAACAGATTACACGATCGGTCCACGACTGCGAGGAAGCCGCTAGAGACCATACGGCAAAAGGAGTCGACGGCATCAAGAACCTCGGTGTCCTCCACCTCGGTGAGGATTACGAAGATCTGACCTTCAAATCCGAGTACATGTTCCGCTCGCGCAGAGATGCCTTGACACGACAAGTCGATGTTGACGTCGAGATGTCGGACTTCTTTGATCTGGCAAGCCTATGGGAACGTCAAGAGAAGGTTGCAGGAGCAAGCATGGCTGTCACGATCGCTGGCGTTATCGGTGGCCGTATGTTTGGAGGTGTCGGTTGGGTCGATGGTGCGCTCGGTGCCGCAAAGGTCTTGGGGCCCAACAACTTGCGTAGACTGATGATTCCTGGCGTCGTCCTCGCAATCGCTCTTGGTGCTTCCTATGCCTTAAGCTCAATCCCCCACTCGCTTCCACGACGACTCTCGCAGAAGCTGTCGGCTCAGCTTATAGAGCTGGACTACACACACGCCAACGCTACACGAATTTCGTCCGAGGTCAGGAGAGCACTCAAGTTCCCTGCCGACAAGCTTCGCGAGGGCCTTCAGCGAAGCGTCGAGCAGCTGCTCGATGAGCGCAAGGAGAAGATCAAGCTCCAGAGCGAGAGCGAGGTAGCGAAGAAGTACTTCAGCAACCTTGTGAGAGAGAGTGGTGACATCCGAAGCAGAGTGATGCGCGTCGACTTGGAAGGACCAGCACCTGGTCATCTGGGTGGCCATGGCGTCTAGCTGCCGTATCAATGGGCAAAAGCAATTGAGTCTAACACTGGGAAAGGCGCAAAAGGGCGCAAGGAGCAGGCATCCGTTCATCTTTCATTTCTGGGATCCAAAAGGAATTCGATTGTACCGTTCAGCTTTTGAGGGTAGTTCGAGGCATTGTGCACTTCTCTTCTCTTTTATAGTTCAATACCCCTCATACATGAAACAGTAATGCTATTCTACCCTATACTCTGCTTCGAGTCGTCGTCCCTATCTTCTTTACTCAGGGTGTCCACCATAGTGTCCAGAGGAATAGTTGAGTCAAAATGTGGTGAGCCGAGGCACGCGCAGGGTCCAAGCTGGCACAGGCAGAACAATGACAAGAGCGTCATACGAAACATCTTGTTCACCAAGGTAGAATGGCGGGCGACTGAAGCACAACCTAAGTAATGGCCGATCCCAGAGCCATTGTCGCACTGGTCATCCTTCTATTCATTTTCTTCTCGCCGCCGCCCGGTCAAGAACCGCTGGTACGCGCTCGCTCGCGCCTCGAGCACATCGTCGCCGCCGAACGCCATGACTTGACTGTCCTCAACCAAACGCGTTTGGGTGACTTTGATCCGACACAGAACAGATGGCTCAACATCACCGGCTTCCGGAAAAATGATACGTTCGCATGGCAAGCACTAGCTCTTGTCAAGGATCGAGCCAGACACCAGTCGGCGCATGCCTTGGGTCACGACAACCTGGTGCGTCTTGAAGGCGGACACGACGAAGGCCCACCCTTACCGCTGTACCGAAATGTGACTGGAACTCTGTACGGCGAATGGATTCGCTCGCCTGTCCAGGCATCGGTTGTGCCGCCAAAGCTGAACATGTCCGAATACGCAGCCATCGGTCCCTTTGGTCCCATTCCAATACAATCATTCACCAGAAATGTCACTGCAAAGTCAGGGTCGCTTGAAGTCCGGTTTGAAGAGGCGGATACGCCAGAGACACTGCTTTGGCATGGAGATAAGAAGATGGCTAGGGAGGTCAAGGCCCAAATCTCGGTCGGAGATGAAGAGGTGGGTGATTCCTGGGACAGCAAGCTCTTTGGTGTGCATTTTCTCGACACTGGCAACATCATGCTAGCTACCACCACGAACAAATTCGCTGGAATCTTCGGCCTGCCCCATATGGCTCTCTCGAGTCACAATTACCAATCCGCACAAGAGCTGCTAAATCGGACGCTTGGGACATCTATCGGTCAACAAGAAGACGGTCTTCTCCAAAGCTTCAGCCCTTGGGCACCAAATGGCGAAACTACTTCTGAGTCTTTGCTAGCTCCCACCTGCGACTTGATCGTCTACCTGCAGCAACATTTAGTCCCAGTACCTGGCGTCAAACCTGGACCTGATCAGGAGTCTCTTTTGTCATTCATCGAGAACGAGATTCGGTTTCCCACTGGTGCGTCCATTCCACCAACTCAGCAGATGGCTTTTTCCATGGTGGCATTCTCGCCAGACTGTGGATTTGTGATTGAGTCAAAGGGCCCGCCAGATTTTGCGCCACAGGAAGCCAACCACTTGCGTGGTCTCAAGATTGAGGTTGAATATGAGCGTGCAAGAAGCCACCTATTGCTCTTCGCTGCCGTTATTGGTGGTCAGTTGTTCTTTTTCTTGCGCCAAATGAGGGATGCAAGCACTCCATCTACAAGAAGCAGGATCAGCTTTTATACCATCAGCATGTTGTCACTAGGAGACGGCTTCACTACAATGGTCTTTTGCTTGATCAGTCTGTTCATCCAGGCTCTGTGGGTGCCGCTGATAGCTACTGCTTTCTTGGCCTTCATGAACGTGAGCTTCTTTGGTATGAGGTTCTTGATGGAGATATGGGCTGTACAGGCGCCGGAAAGGGAACGTAGAGAAATGCAAGGCCGACAGCAGCAACAGCAATCTGCTGCTACACCTGTAGCTCTAACTACAGCTCCGGTGAGTACCACGGAAAGTGCACCTGCTCAGCCGTCCTTACCGCCTCAGCTACCTATCATCACTCCTGCCGGAGCAGAAGTGCTTCCTCAGCCCGTGACAGCAGCGCGACCAGTCGACACAGGAGCCACACCAGTCTTTATCCCTTCCGACCAAGACATGCAGGCTGAGGAAGACGCTCCCAACGCTGCAGCTACAGGAGTAGAGGCTGGTCAACGTGCCCCAGGATTTGGCTCTCTCTACACCCGCTTCTACTTTCTCCTTCTGGCAACATTGTTCCTCTCGCTGAACGCGACTTCCTGGCCTCCAGCTCTCCGACGAGGCTACTTCACCATTTTGGCGTTCTGCTATCTGTCCTTCTGGATCCCGCAGATCCATCGTAATTGCATGCGCAATTGTCGACATGCACTGCGGTGGGACTTTGTGGCTGCTCAGTCGTTGCTGCGACTCTTGCCCTTTGCTTACTTCTACGGGTATGGGCAGAACATCCTCTTTGCCTCTGTCGACCTGATAGATCTTGGCGTACTGGCTGGTTGGGTTTGGATACAGGTGTTGTTGCTGCTGAGTCAGGAGATCATTGGTCCTCGCTGGTTTGTGAGCGGTACTTGGATGCCACCTGCCTATGACTATCACCCCATCCTCCGCGATGACGAGGAAGCGAACAATCTACCTATTGGATCAACCAGTTCTATGCCTTCACCCGAACAGGAAAAGGAGGCAAAGGACAAAGGCAAGCGTGTCTTTGATTGTGCCATCTGTATGCATGAGATTGAGGTGCCTGTGCTGAACGGGGATTCTGCTACTGAAGGTATTTCGACCGGGTCACTGGTCCTGGAGCGCAGAAAGTACATGGTCACACCTTGTAGACACATCTTCCATTCTAGTTGTTTGGAGGGCTGGATGAAGTTCAGACTCGTGTGTCCAATCGACCGCGAGGAGCTGCCGCCATTGTAGATATTTGTACATAGTTTGATATCGTGATCGTTTTCTTCATTCCTCATCACCGAACGATAATTTTATCGGCTTGCCCTTCTTCTTGGGTCTCTTTGGTTTGCTCTCATCTTTGCTCGTGTCTTTGATGTTTGCTTCGTCTTCGTCATCGCCTCCAACCACCTTAGCAACTTTGCGCTTCTTGGTCGCTTTGCCTGCATCGACAGTCACAGATGCTCGAGCAGGCGCATCATCCTCATCAGGCAATGCTCCTGAGGCTTTTGGCTCATCTCCCGTCAACTCTCCAGTCACCATATCCTTGACATCTCCGAATTTGGACTTTACATCTGCTTCCTCGTCTCCATCGCCCGAAGTGAGTTTTTCGTACTCGGCTTTGGTCAAAGTCTCGGAACTTCCTTCTACCACATAGGTTGGCGCGTCTTCGTCATCATTGTCGGTGTTTCTTGGTCGTTGGGCGCGGGCGATGGGTTGTTCGTGGCGGCCTGAGGAGGAGATTGCGCTGTTTTGATCGCGAAGGCGTTGGAGAAAGGCTGGTTGGGAGGCTGATTTGTCGTAGGAGAGGTCTTTCGATTTGATGTTGCTCATGGTTGTTTGTGTGTCGTGGTGTATTGTGGAAAAGTCGTGTTTGTAGGTTTTGATGTGAAGGGGGATGACCCTGACTTTCGATACTTCCCTCCAGAATTTCCACGTCTTGTATGATCTGGTGGATCTTGATCGATGGTTTGATACAGAAAATTCAGGTGTCTCAAGAGATGTGGTCTCTGTGGTGTTCTAGTTCCAATGAGTGGTTGGTGTGGTGATGTTGAGATTTGTTTCCTTGGTGACTTCGGCTCGCTGAGATATTTAATCCGCAATCTTCAAGACGAACTCGACTGAAGTATATTTGGCTAGATATGGCTTCGTACAACAACAATAATTCATTCACGCAAGAAGTCCTTGATCGCTTGACTCAATCATAGAAGCTCGGATGCAGCGATTGAGATGGTGGAGAAGAGGGCAATTTCACGGAGTAGGCGAAGCGTGGACCAGCCATGGCACAAAACACACGGTCGAGATGTGGGATGCCAAGGGCTAGGTTGCGTAAGAAGGAAGAAGCAACCAGCCGTCTGCTCCGTACTCATGTTGGCCATATGTGGCAGCAAGAGAAACTTTGAAGGCTCTCTAACAGTTGTCAAGCAGCCCGCCGATAAGACATTACTTCAAGACAAGGACTGCCGTCGGTATAGACCTGGCAGCAAGACAGCACGCGAACAGTTCGGCCTAGTAGCGGGACCCTTTATTCGCCCGCCAGCCCCCTAAACATCCTTGCGTGTCATCACACACACTCGACAAGTCGCCAATCACGACCCGTCGAAATCTCGTTTCGGCCTCGAGTACCTTCCTATGCGTCCAGTCCACGCATACCTGTCGACGTCTCCTTGAACCGCGACGTCCGCTTCGCCCTGACACGCCCGTCGGTCGCTCATTACCCGTCGGGAACAGCTCTGCAACGCCGCATACCTCATCGTCAACTCAATTGTTCGACCCCGAAATCCCTTCTCGACGCTCGGTATAGCTTCGCGTCTGCGTAGCACCCGCTATAGCCGATCCGCAACATGAATTTTCTCCAAGATGTTCGCAAGCGACTACCCACAGCGCAAAAGCTGCCTTCATACGATGACCTGTCCAAGAGTGCTGAGAAGATGACGCCGAGGTTAGCCTTCTTCCGCCGACGCATACGCCTGAGAGAGAACTCGCGCATCTCAATACCTCTGGGCCTGGTTCTGCTTTTCCCATGCTTGATTCTAATACTATTACTGCTCCTCTTCGTGCGGCACCCTACCGAGGCCGGCAGGATACTCATGCCCGCTGGCGCACCCCCATCTATCAGGTATGCCATTCTTATTGCTCTGACCTCTTCTGTTCGCCCTGACACGATCCGTTATAGAAAAATCAGCGAAAAACACGACAAGGTCTTCGTCACCGGCTGTCAAGATCCCGCCCTCGAGACAAACCAACCGCGCGCCAACGCCGCTTTCGTCGTCCTCGCCCGTAACAAGGAACTCGAAGGTGTTTTGCAGTCGCTCAAGTCGGTCGAGAGACACTTCAACAGATGGTTCCACTACCCCTACGTCTTCTTGAACGACGGCGACTTCAACTCCACCTTCAAGGATGAGGTCCGTAAGCACGTCAGCTCCCACGTCGAGTTTGGCAAGATCGATTCCAGCATGTGGGGATTCCCCGACTGGGTGGACCACAACGTGGCCAAGGAGGGCATCAGAAAACAGGGTGATGCTGCTATCATGTACGGTGGTATGGAGAGTTATCACCACATGTGCAGATTCTACTCTGGGTATGCCTACAACCTTTCCGAAGACCTGGACTTGTGCTGACGTCTACAGTTTCTTCTACAAACACGAGCTTCTCCAGAAGTACGACTGGTACTGGCGTGTTGAGCCCGAGATCAAGTACTTCTGCGACATTACCTAGTATGTTCTAGTTACAGTACCGGCCTCTGACCTCAGCTTATTGACGTGTAATAGCGATCCTTTTGTCCACATGGAGCGCAATAACAAGACCTACGGATTCACGATTGCAGTCAAAGAACTCAAGGAGACGGTACCCAACATCTTCAGATACGCCTCGGCCTACAAGCGAGTCAACAACATCACCTCAACTGGCCTCTGGGAGATGTTCCTCGAGCCCAAGCCGGAGAAGCCAGCAGACGAGCTGCCCAAGGACGACCCCAAGTACAAGAAGCCTCTCCCCGAAGACATCCTTCGCACAGAACCTGGCGCAGGCACCATTCCTGATGTAGATCCCGAATCCATGGAGGGCGAGACATACAACATGTGCCATTTCTGGAGTAACTTTGAGATCGCCAGACTCGACTGGTTCAGAAGCAAGGAGTACGAGGACTTCTTCCAGATGATGGACCGCAGTGGAGGCTTCTGGATGGAGAGAGTAAGATGCAGCCCTTTGCGACCGTGTTTTGAAAATCGCTAACGTTCCGTAGTGGGGTGATGCTCCCATCCACTCACTTGCAGCAGGTGTTCTACTGTCTCCCTCGCAGATCCACTACTTCCGCGATATCGGCTACCGACACACAACCATCGCACATTGTCCAGCAAACGCAAAAGCTCGCCAGGAGCCTCGCCCGCCTTATCTTGAGACGACAACCACAGACGAGAAGAAAAGAATCGAGGAAGATGCATACTGGGAGGAGTGGGACGAAGAGAAGGAAAACGGGGTCGGCTGCAGATGCAGATGTGATCCCGAAGTGCCAGAAGTCGAGCTCAAAGAAGGCAGTTGTCTGCCCAACTGGGTGGACGTGGCCGGAGGTTGGATCACCCCAGGGCCACCAGCATGATCGAGGATGTAATATTGGCTGTTGTATACGCATGAGAGGCGCGAGTCGTTTTTGCAGCGATCATGGACGGCGTTATTTGATCGATTTGAATGGACGGTACATGTGGATACAAAACCTGGATCCCAACTTTTGGTCGTCTTGTGCCTCCGCTGACCTCTGGTGTTCTTAGCAGCTTTTTTGTTCTGATTCTTGATCGTACATGATATAGTAACGATACAGACACGAATCAATGGGTTTTATTCGAGATACAGACCATTTTGTTTTGTGTTTGCATGCATGCTGCAGCAGAGCAAGAATCAAGACAAAACTGATGAATCAAATCTCATGAGCCAAGCCGTAGTCAGAGCCGCGGTTTCGAAGCACAAGTAGTCAACCAACAGGTTGTTGATGGCGTGTTTGCTGAAATATTCGAAGGCCTATCTATCTGTCACATGCAAGGCAACCATCACGGTGCAGCTGTGAAAGCTTATCAAGGAGTGCGGGGTGTCTGAAGCACCTTGATTTCTACTTCTGTCCGGGTGATACAGTACATCGTACTTTCCATCCTGTCGTCAAGACTCTACAGACTCGTGTTGCATGCTTCTATCTGAAGTTCTCAAGGCAGACTTCTTGCAAACAGAACAGAAAGAACTCATACCCACGCGGCTGCCCCTCTCTAGGTTAAGACAAGGCCCACCAGATTGGTCTACCCCTCCTCCCAGGCTGCAGCGGCCCAATAATCTGTCTGGTGAGCTCTTACATCTACACTCAACAGGGAGACGACAGATAAGGCTGGCTCTTTACCAAAAGCTTTCTTTCCTCTACGCTTTTCCTGACTCACTGACAACTTGGCTCGATCGTTTCTGACCTGGTTATCAGCTGCTCGAACCGTGACTTCTTCTTTCGGACGTGTTTCACGGACGACAACACCACGCACGTCTTCCTGTGAAAGGTGGAAATTGCTACTGACACGCAGACCGTTCTGCTCGCAACACGACGACCAACACTTCTGCGTCTTCATCACCGCGCTTCCTACATCCTACTTACTGTATCATCCTCCCCTCGTCCTGACGCCTCTGCATCACACTCTGACATCGCTAGGAGACACACACTCTCAAACAACATCCTCGGTCGCCATGACTGTCCACACCGAGCCCCTCGTTCATCACGAGGAGGCCCACGACGACTCTGACGACTGCGTCTCTGCCGACGACTTCACTCCTTCCCTTCCTACCCTGACCAACCGCCTACCTGAGTCCGATGCCCGCAGCGTCAGCGATGTTGAGTCCATCTCCGGTGACACCATCAGTGATGACGCCAGTGATGCCGAGTACGATGAGATCAACTACGACGAAATCCCCGCTCTCGCCGCTCGTGCTCGCTATCAGGAAACCGAGCCGTCTGAAGAAGAGATGGAGCGTGTCATGATGAGCGACAGAACCATCGTCCCCCCAACACCCACCATGGCTCAACGTATGCCACACATGTCTTCTCAGCCCACCATCAAACCAGACACTACACCTGAGCACGTCCGTGTCATTGGTTTGTCCCTCGCCGAGAAGCCTTATCACTTGCCCAACCGTCCCCTGCGTTTGGTCTACCTTGACCATGACTTCAAGAGCAACATGGAAGCTGTGACTCTCATGTCCAAAGTCTATGGTGCCATGACTGGCAGTTCAGCTAACGAGGAGGCCATGTTGGATGCAGCATCTCTTGCTGAGTCTGATGATGACATCTTGCGTTCACTTTCCGACCTCTCGACACCTGTCGAAATCATTCGCGGCATCAAACTCGATGTTTCTCCCGACGGATCTTTGACTCCGAAGTCTGATTCGATGGAATCTGAGCTCGAGAGATTGAGACCTGATCTGGTCGTTTTTCATCGTGCCCACCCCCACGCCGCCTTGGTTACCTTCGCCAAGAAGGTCGCTGACCTCGGTATTCCGATGATGGAGGTTCAGGATGACTCCTTCGACATCACTGTTGGCGATGAAGATTCTACATGTGTCGTTCCACACACTGCCCAGGGCGACCACTGTCTTCGTCTATCCGTCGTCTCGAGCTCCGATAATCAAGATGGGGAGTCCTCCAACAAGAAGGTGCCCTTATCAGAGAGCGCTTTCCATGCCCTGGAAGATGATGTCTTGAGCCGCCACCTTGCGTACCTCGCCGACAGAGCCAAGGAGCTCGATAAGCCCGAGAAGAACAAGATGTTTGTCAAGTCTGACAAGCAGTCGAAGGCACCCAGACTGATGCCGCTTCTCAATTCCATCTACATCAAGAACGCCGCTCAGAGTCTGTTGGCGCTGCTCGTGATACTCTTCGCCACCAGCTTGCCTGTCTACTTCCTCCGCCAACAGAGTCCTGCCTCGGAGTTGGCCACCCGCGCGCCTGTGCTCCAAGCTGCTCTGATTGACTCCGGACTCAACAACATCAATGCAAGCGACATCCTTCGCTACCCCGTTGCCACCAGTATCGTCGGACATTCCACCACTACTGCTGTAGCATTCCCCACGGCTGTCCACGTTCATGTCGCCAAGTCAGATCAACTCATCGTCTCCCTCCCCAAGGCCTACTGGAAGTCTGCTCAGATTGGTGTTTTCAAAAACGGCAAGGCTCTGACCAACGTTAACAACAGTCGTGTCGTTGATGGGGTGCTGGCTATCTCGCTGCCTTCTACCGATGCTTATGGTCAGGTTCAGATCAGTGTGCTCTCAACCAACATGCCTATGCTCAACGAGACGATCAAGGTCGACCTTGGCAACCGTCTCCTGCAGCGTGCCACCTACGAGAATGCCGCGAAAGGTGTTCAGCAAGATGTCACTGTAGTCCACCACGCCGCCAAGCTTGCCCAAGCTAAGGTCATCTCTGATGTTCACTCCGTCTTCAACATGTCGGTCTATTGCGTCAGATCTTTTGGCAGCAACATCCTGGGTGGTGTGATGTCCACCGGCCATGCTATCGGTTCCGCATCAAATTACACATCTCATGGCTTGTCTTACATGGGCGGTCTGACTTACAACAAGACTTCAGATCTTGGCTCTTTCGTCAAGAGCGCCATCCCCCAGAGACGTCATTTCGTCAGAGCCCGTAACAACGCTTTGAAGATCAGAACACGACTTCTTCGTAAGTCTAGCACTGTCAAGCAGAACATTGTCAAACCCAAGCCTGGACTTCCTCAAGCTTTGTCGTCCATGAAGAAGAGATTCACAGAGCTTCAAAAGCAGCTTCCTGGCTTCAATGCTCTCAAGAAGTCTACTCCTGCTAAGCAGCGCAGCAAGGCTTCTCAAACAGCCAACAAGGTGAAGTTGACTGTCAAGACAGTTGTTGAGCCCAAGACCAAGAAGGCTGCCTCATTGGCGACTGACACGGTCAAGATTCCCAAGGGTCGCAAGCAGTGCAAGAATACTGACAAGAAGCTCAAGTCATCGTGTGTTTGATGACAGCATGCTTTTGGTGTACAATGGGTAGGTTTTTACCCAGGCGTTTTCAGATGGTCTCAACTCACACAGCCTTCAAGGGCATCAGGGTCATGAACAGGCGCTGGAGAGGGAAATTTTCGGTTGATTCGATGGTTCAGTCATTTCTTTTCGTTCGACTTTGGAGGGGAATGTGATTCGATAGGCGTGCTATTGGGAGGAGGAGAGAAACGGAGATCAGTCAGCACCCCCTTCTTGCTTGCAGTAAATGGAAACAATATGCTTTACAACGTCGAACCCCTCAAAGGAAGATCGTAGTTCATGCAAGAGAATCGTTTGGCGCTCATTGTAGATTAGCTAAATATGCAAAATAAGGGTATTCGTGATGCTGCCGTTGGTCGAACCCCCGCACTTGGTGAACCGATGGCTGTCCCAAAAGCGTAAACCGAAGCGCCATGCAGAGCGATCCGAAGCACCATAATCATGACGACGACTACATAAAGAGAAGAGAGATGGACGGCAAGGAGCGATGTGAGATACTCGACATCTTTCTCACGCCAAATCACCTTCCATCTCGAAAAGCACTTCGTGTATCCGGCAAAACGAGGGAGCAACAGAACTCACTTGATCAGTAACAAGACAGAGAAAAATATACATTGACGATCATGGCTACCATCCACAAGACCAATCCGTCTCTGCAGGTAACGGCAGACCATCAAATCAAAATGGCCGAAGCACCGATTGAACAACCAGGATATGGAGAGGTGTTGCTGCATATAAAGTGCACCGGTATCTGCGGGTGAGTGTTTGGCCTTTCTTTTTCCATTCCTTCTCACCTTGCCCACTTCTATTGCAAGACTACCTAGTCAGAGAGCAAAAGTGACTAATGCGGTATGGTGTTGGAAAAAATAAAGATCGGATATCCATTTCTGGAAGACTGGACGCATTGGACCGTTGATTGTGGAGAGCGATTGTGTTTTGGGACATGAGGCTTCTGGTGTGGTGCTCAAGCTTGGAGAGGGAGTCAAGAATTTTGTGGTTGGTGAGCCCGGATCTTTTTTTCTATTCTCTTGGATTTTTTTAATATTTTTTTTCTAAATTCATCTTTGTTTATTTGCACTTGGTTTTTGCTTTGAGAGGTCTTATGGCTGTTGGGCAGGCAAGAAGATGTAAGAAAGAGCAAGGAAATGGAAAGAGCAAGGAGATGGAAAGAGCAAGGAATTGGAAAGAGTAAGGAAATGGAAAGAGCCCGAGAGTCTGAAAGGAAGAAGGAGGGAAGAAAGACAAGAGATTGTACAGAAATGCTGATCTCGTTGACCAGGTGACAGAGTAGCAGTCGAACCGGGCATGCCCTGTGACAACTGCTGGCTCTGCAGAGAAGGGCGATACAACCTTTGCGAAGATGTCAAGTTCTCTGGCGTATGGCCTCACCACGGCACCCTCCAGCGCTTCAAAGTACATGCTGCAAAATGGTTGCACAAGTAAGCATCTTTTTTGCTCTACCCATCCAAAACGCAGCTACTAACCCACAGACCAGAATCCCCGACACTGTCAGTTTCGCCGAAGGCGCACTCCTCGAACCCCTCTCCGTCGTCCTCCACGGCATCCGTCGCGCAGGCCTCACCCTCGGCCGCGGCGCCGTAATCTGCGGCGCCGGCCCCATCGGCCTGATCGCTCTCCTCTCTTCCCGCGCCTCTGGCGCACACCCCCTAGTAATCACCGACCTGGAACCCCAACGCCTGGCCTTTGCCAAAAAGCTAGTCCCCGAATGCGAAACCTATCAAGTTTCCCGAGACCTGAGTTCCGAAGACAATGCAAAGGGGATTAGAAAACTGTTTGGCGAGTCGGAGTATGGGTGTCCGGAGACTGTGCTTGAGTGTACGGGAGTGGAGAGTAGTATTGTCACTGCGGCGTTTGCTGTGAGGAGAGGGGGTACGGTGATGGTTATTGGAGTTGGAAGACCTGTGGTCAACAATATCCCTTTTATGCATATGAGTCTTGGTGAGGTGAGTTGTTTTTTCGTCTCTCTCCCTTTTTTTTTCTTCCGGAGAAGTGGATTGCTGATATTGAGGGTTACAGATCAATCTCAAGTTCATCAATAGGTATACCGATACCTGGCCTGCGGGCATTGCAGCCGTCAAGGGCAAGTTGATGGATCTCAAGCCATTGGTCTCGCATGTGTTTCCATTGGAAAAGGCAGTGGATGCCATGCACATCTGCGCTGATCTGAGTCAGGGCAGCATCAAAGTGCAGATTGTCGACGACGTCGAGATCAAGCCCGAAGATGTCGAGTGAGCATCTTGATGGCTTTTGCGAATCTCCAAAAAACGACCTTTTTTTGAGGGCGATATTTTGGTTGTCTATTCTTAGGGAGCAAAAACCCCCCAAAGTCACGATGCCGGATTGGTAGTACTCTACATCGTGAACATACATAACAAAATTGAGTTTTTGATGATTATCTTGTGCGCGCACTCGCTCTGCTGTACAAAGTAGCCAAACATGCAAGCTTGAACAATAAGGGGGGGCACGTACCGTAATTCACCTGCTCACCCAAGGATACTGTCTTTGCCATGTCCATCTGAAGATTTGAGAGTGGACAGTTGTTTAAAAAGAGGGTTAGTAACCAACCAAGCAAAACAAGAAAGAGTCAAATATAGAGCAAGAAGGAAAGAGCGATCAAATGCAGGACTCAGAAGGTAGGAATGACTGGCCAGCATTGGAGGAAGGGACGATCGAACATAGAGCATGAGAAAGCAACGACTGACATTGAGGAACGAGTTGACAAGGAAGGAGCGATCCACCACAAAAGCAAATAGAAGACCCGTGCTCTCCTTCGCGTGGTCGTTCTTGCTTTGAATTAGCTCGCGCCACAATCAGGAGTGTGACGGGCACGATACTTATGCGCAAAGTAGCACTTGTCGAGAGTTGATTTGAGCTCAAGCAACGTGGTGATTCTTTAGTCAGATATCGCCCTGGATCTCCTTGATGAGTGACACACTAGACAATTCACATGCAGGGAAAGTGGAAGAAAATTATTCCAGTTGACTTTTTTTTCCATGTATAAAAACCCTTCCAAACGACCTTCAAATGCGGAAGTTGTACAGGGGTATCGCAATGTAAAGAACACAGAACCATGATTATGTGCGTTTTGCCAAAAAAGAAACAGATTCTAAGTCTCAAAAGCGTGTAGACAACAAAGGAAACCCCCTCAGAGGAAACAGGATCATCGCTCGATGCCGTGAGGCCGAGTCGTAAGTCCGCCTCTTTATGCTTAGAACAGAAACATGCCGTATCGAAAAAAACGTGTAAAGTTGGAATCATCGCTAAAAAGACATCAAAAGCAGGAGAAAACAAGTTTCTACGCTTAGATGAGGAGAGCGGCGAAACCAGCAACACCGGCAAGGGCCATGCCGGCGTTGAGCTTACCGGCAGCACCAGTGTAGGACGAGGGGTGGGCACCAGTGGCAGAGGCGCCGAAGCCAGTGGAAGCAGCAGTTCCCTGGGGACCAACGGGCATGGTGGAGTTGACCATGGCGAAAGGAGCAGAGGTGGGAACGTCGCTGCCAGCGGGGACGACGGTGGTGCCGACCGACATGACGGTGTGAGAGGTTCTGAGAGGGCAGTTGGTGACCTCAGGGGCGCACGAGGAGATGGTGACAGCCTTGGTGGAGTAGAGAGTCACAGTCTGGGGCTGCTGAGCAGGGGCAGTGGTGTTCTGGACAGCAACGACGACAGGGGCCGAAGTGGGAACAGCAGCGACCTCAGTAGAGCTCGAGAGTCTGGCAGGGCAGTTGGTAACCTCAGGCTGAAGGAAAGTCAGTACAAATCTTCTAGATGTCGATATATCAGATTCAACTTACACCGCAGGAGGTGATTGTCTCGACCTCAGTGGAGTGGACAGTCTGGGTGACAGCGGGAGCAGCAACGGCAAGGCCGGCGAAGAGAGCAGAGGCGACAACAGCGAAACGCATTTTGATTGATTTGGTTGGTTGGTTTTGGTGGGGTTATGTGAAAAATAGTCGGGAGGTGGTTGGAAAAAAGGTGGTGGTGAGTTTGTTATTAAAGAATGTAGTGATAGTTGGTGTGTAAAGAGTGTAACGACCGAAGTCTGATTATTGTAGTGAGTTGGATGGTGAGGACGAAGAGCGCAGTTCGAGGTCGAGCAATGCTTTGGTTTATAACGAGGCATGTGTGTGATCGACGTCGGCCGGGGAATTGTTTGGGAGATTACGCCCTCCTGTCGACAAAGGCTAATGCAGGTCCAAGTGATCCGAGCTCATGGCCACGATGCAAGGGATACCGACACAACCGTTGGCTGGAAGCTTCCAAATGATGTTCATATCTCTAGATTGCCGTCTCTAGGTGCTGCCAGTATCATTGGTTGGAGGTTGATTGAAGCCTCAATGGACTCGCTGTGCACGGCAAGCCCCAGAAAAACAGCAACATCAGCCCCTATGCGGTAGATTGACAATAACAATCCTAAACTCACCAACTTCAGATGCTTATGCCAAGTTGTAACAAATTGTGCGACACGCGCGTCTTCGTTGACCGAGTCATGAGGTGGCTTATACTAGTGTCTTCACATGTAGAGGGCTGTAAAGAGCATCTTCATTTCGGCTGCCAGATCCAGGTATGCATGTGGGTGAGCATCGTGTGCACAGACAATCACAATCAATGCACACGCCTATCATCCACAATCGATAGTCTGCTTGTTTTACTAGGGCAAGGAGGTACTCTGCTCCTCAGACAACAGAAAAGGCATCTGGCATTGGATCTGGTAGTTTGGTAACTTGTATTTGACCGCTACGAAAGGGGGTCAGAAACGCACACATGACATGGCACTGCCTTTCGAGGAGGTGAAACCGTGAGGCTGTTCCACTACCTCTCTTTTGCCGCAAGTCTAAACAAAGCAAGCGAGCACGCCGTTGATTCTGATATATATCGCGGCTATCCATCTTCAATCTACCGCTTGTGAAGATCCAACTGCCTTGCATGCTCGCTACTGTCCCGGAGCCCACGACACATATCAACGTCTTTTGGGGGTGGCCGACGCCACGCGGAGAATATTGTGTGTTTGTTATGTCAACAGCATTCTTCAAAGTGATTTGTTTACTCGCCCGACCTTGACTCGAACCACCTGAACCTCATCCACATCGATACACAGAAAGCGACGAACATGTGTGCAACTCTTGTATCCATTTCTAACAAGTAAGGTATAATTGACACTGCAGCTTCCCGCAGAGCCCTGGTATTTTATTCTTCTCTCATAACATCGAGTACTTTCTAAAGGCAGAGATTATGATTGGATTGCGTCGCTGTAGCTCTTGGCCGCCTGGCTTGCGAAGAAGCGCACATCGACATCGTCGTCAGTCATGAGTTTTTCCAGATTAGGCATGATTTGTTCCCGGGTGAGCTGGTCACCCTGGGGACTTCCTGATGCAGTCTTGCCCGTCTTTTCGAGCGACAGGACTGTTGACTCGGTATCAGGCAGACGCTTGAGGACGTCGATCAATACTGCATATGACTTTGCGACATTGAATCTGATGTTGGGAATCTGGTCGTTCACAAGGTTTGAGAGAATGGGGAAGATGGACTCTTGGATGACGGGGAGAGACAAGGCGGGGGCGAGGGTCTAGATATTGTCAGCAGAGGTTTGATGTGTGGTGTCAGAATCAACTCACCGAAACTGCAAAGCAAGTGGTCATGCGGTACAGGTAGTTAGGGTGGCCGCCCATAGCGACAACCTTGGGGACGATAGCCTCGTTGGCCCATTGCACACCGAAAACGTCTGTAAGCTTCTTCAGGTTCTGGGTGCTGGCCTCGCGGATGCTGAAGACAGTGTCACCGAGCCAAGACATGCAGAGGCTGGAAAGCTTCTCGTCGAAGAATTTGACACCGAGCTGAGAAGCCAGGAGAGGAAGATGTTGGATGATGGCCAGTCTGACGCGCCACTGCTTGTCTTCTGCGAGCTGGACGATGGCAGGGAGGAGCGACTGCGACAGGAGTTCGATACCGATGACGTCGTTGACAAGCTCAAGCTTGGAGATGATGTTCAAACGGACATCGGGGAACTCGTCCTTGAGCATCTGGAGGAACATGGGCAAAAGGTGTTCGGTCGTCTCCTGCTTGCCGAGGATGGGAGCCAGGCCACTAATCTGGGTACCGAACGAGGCGCGCACCTGTTGCGAAGAGTCCGAGACAAGCTCCTCAACTGCG
The DNA here is from genome assembly GCA_026538705.1 of Aureobasidium sp. GC_Fusr_1. Taxonomy (NCBI): domain Eukaryota; kingdom Fungi; phylum Ascomycota; class Dothideomycetes; order Dothideales; family Saccotheciaceae; genus Aureobasidium; species Aureobasidium sp. GC_Fusr_1. The sequence goes on from JALPCE010000017.1 coordinate 60,245, forward strand.
GGCATGACCTCCTGGAGCAGGACATCTCTCTCGATGAGGGCGCAGAATCCAGGGATTTGACCAGCAATGGCAGTTCGCACCTCGGCCTCGGTGTCTTTGAGGAGCTTGATGAAGGCAGGAACAAGATCACGGCTGACAACCTCATCGTCAACAGCCTTGGCAATCTACAAAAACATGTTAGCGCGGCAAGTGCAGAGAGCAGGACTGATAGTCAACGCACCTTCTCGAACTTCTCTGCGACCATGTAGCGCACTCTCCAGCTCTTGTCCTCGAAAAGGCTTCTTAGTGCAGCGAGAAGAACGCCGTGGCTCGATTGCTGCTCCTTGGGGACGGTCTCTGCGATAGCAACCAGGATCTCGACGGTAAGAAGACGAACGCTGTCCTGATCGTCGCTTGCAAGATGTTGGAAAAGAGGAATCATCTCTTCGATGACGACGTTCGGCGGCATGACGCGCAAGAACTTGGCCAAGTTGATAGCTGCCTGTCTGCGGACCATGGGGGTATCATCGTGGACGAGCTGTGCGAAACCCTGCCTCAGGGACTCTTGTGTCTGGGGATCGGTCTTGGTGTATGCGACCTTGTAGACGCCAGTGGATGAAATCTTTGCGGTGAACCAGTCTGCTTTTGAGAGTCTGCCGATCAGAGGGATGAAGTACTGGTCAATCTGTTCGGTTGATAATTGTTCGCAAATCTTGTTGAGTGACTCGACGGCCTGTCAAGTGGTCAGCAAGTCTGGCGCGACGGAGGGCGGTTCAAGGAAGCTGACTTTGTCTCTGACGAGCAGTTCCTCGATGGCGGCGAGGTTCTCAAGAGGAGAGAGCAGCACGTGAGCGTACTCTGGGCCACCAACATACTCGACGAAACCACCAAGCTCGTCGCTCAGAGCAGTCAAGACCTCGTCCTCGTCCTCGACAGATTCTTTTGTAAGAAGTTAGTGATTGTTTTTCGAGCGATGCAGGCGTGACCGGATAGACAGTACCATCGAGGAAGGGTATGAGCTCATCTCTGGTGCGCTCGGGGCCGAGAGCAAGGGCGATGGTGGACAAGCGGCGGATGGCGTTTAGTCTGAGCAAGACATCGTCATGCTGTAGAGCGCGTCAGAAGCGAGGACATGGATACAAAGAGTCGAGGGTCGTTGACCTTGAGCTCGTCAATGAGGACGGCGATGGGGTAGAGCTCGTCGTTCTGTTGCGCATCCATGGTGGGCGATTGGAGCTTTGACAGATGGAAAAGAGCGTCGTGGGCAGACGTTCAGCCCGCGGGAGAGTTGCTTGGACGTGTTAGTAGGTGTTGGTGTGGGTGGCTCGAGGAGCTTTGGATGTTGCGGTGCGGCGTTGATGGTGTAATTAGAGAGGGGGGCCAGCAGACGTGTCGGAGGCAGCGTCTGGCGGTGGAGCGTACCTGATTACAGGGGCGACAGCTGAGATGGCGAGTGTTGCGTTCAGAAGTTTGTCGAACTGACAAAAGCAGAGATATGAGATTGGGATATTGCGTGACGGAGGAGGCTGTTTGCTTGGTCGTCGCTGGGTCAGTGGTGGACGGTGTGCCCGAGTGGAGTTTCGGTGGTGCCAAGTCTCGAGATTGCTGTCCCACCAAGCGTCCAAGGACTGGCCTATGATTCACCCGCATACCGTTTCATTTTCAAGAGACTTCTGTATATACACCAAAGCAGTTCTCTACAAGATGCCTACCATTTCGGTTGACAAGGCCGAGCTCTTCAAGGCTCTGGGCAAGACGTAGGCCGCCATTGAATCCCCGACCTACCGCAAAACATCCTAACCACTCTGCCTAGCTACACCACCCAAGAGTTTGACGAACTGTGCTTTGAATTCGGTATTTCCTTGTTGCATTTAGTCCTAGCAGTAATCCGTACTAACCGCCTCTTGCAGGTATCGAACTCGATGAAGACGTACGCCTGACGACTACCTTTTACATCTGACTGGACCCTTCCTGATGCGCTTCGCAGACAACCGACTCAAAACGCCCAATTGTCGATGGCGTCGAGGAGCCTCCTCAGCTCAAGATCGAAATCCCCGCCAATCGCTATGACATGCTCTGCTTCGAAGGCATTGCCATGAACCTCAATGTCTTCCTCGGAAACACCCCTCCTCCCAACTACCGCCTCGTTGCTCCCAAGCATGGCGAACTCCAGACCGTTACTGTCAAGGAAGAGACATCACAAATAAGACCTTACTTCTCATGCGCCGTCCTGAGAAACATCAAGTTCACAAAGGCCCGTTACGAGTCCTTCATCGCTCTCCAGGACAAGCTTCACCAGAACCTGGCCAGACAACGTACCCTTGTCGCTATTGGTACCCATGATCTCGACACCATCAAGGGCCCCTTCACCTACGAAGCCCAGAAGCCCGAGGACATCAAGTTCGCGCCCCTGAACCAGACCAAGGAGATGACCGGAAAGGAAATGATGGAATTCTACGAGAAGGACAAGCACCTTGGACGTTACCTGCACATCATCCGCGACTCGCCCGTCTACCCCATCATCTACGACAGCAACCGCACCGTTCTCTCCATGCCTCCCATCATCAACTCGAACCACTCCAAGATCACCCTCGACACAACCAACGTCCTGATTGACATCACAGCCACCGACAAGACAAAGCTGGAAATCGTCAACCACATGATTGTTTCCATGTTCTCTCAGTACTGCGAGGAGCCTTTCACCATTGAGCCTGTTAAAATTATCTCTGAGCACAACGGACAGACCCGTGAGGCACCCAACCTCACCCCTCGCACTACCCAGGCCGAAGTCAGCTACATCAACTCTATTTGCGGCTTGAAGCTTCAACCCCAGGAGATTTGTGACATGCTCAAGAAGATGTGCTACCACGCCAAGCCTTCATCAACACCAGATATCCTCGACGTCGACGTGCCAATCACTCGCGCCGATGTCCTGCACCAGGCCGATATCATGGAGGATGCCGCAATCGCCTACGGCTTCAACAACCTCGAGCGCCGCTTCGTTTCAGCCACCACCTCAGTCGGTGCAGCCCTCCCCATCAACCGCCTTGCCGATATTGTCCGTTTCGAGACCGCCATGGCCGGCTGGTCAGAAGTCATGCCCCTGATCCTCTGCTCCTACGACGAAAACTACACATGGCTGAACCGCAAAGACGACAACCTCGCCGTCCGTCTCCAAAACCCCAAGACCCAAGAATACCAGATTGTGCGCACTAGCTTGCTACCCGGTCTCCTCAAGACCATCCGCGAAAACAAGCATCACTCCGTGCCCATGAAAATCTTCGAAGTCAGCGATGTTGGCTTGAAAGACGAGTCTTGCGAGAGAAAGAGCAGGAACGAACGCCGCTTTGCTGCTTGCTGGTATGGCAAGAGCTCTGGCTTTGAGGTTGTGCATGGTCTGCTCGATCGCATCATGTTGATGTTGAAGAGTGCTTTCATCACCAAAGAGGAAGGTCTCAGCAACCCTGCCGTCAAGGGCTACTGGATCGAGGAAGTCGATGGTGAGTTTATTCTTCCAACCCTGATAACCCCACTCGTGAGTAACGAAACTGACATTTTGTATGAATAGACCCGACTTTCTTTGCTGGCCACTCGGCCGCCATTTACGTCAAAATCGGCGAAAAGCCGCAAAGAGTTGGTACTTTCGGTGTCATGCACCCGACGGTGCTCAAGAACTTTGAGCTGCCCTTCCCCGTCTCGGCAATGGAGATTGAGCTCGAGTGGTTCCTATAGATTCAAAATATTCTTGGACCTGTTCGGTTAGATGATAAAGAAAGATATATCCACGGCGTGCAAAAAAGTTAGAAGACGGGTGAAATGGAAAAGGTTCCTGCCAAAATTGATGAAACATCCTTGTGATTCTCTTGTACTGCATTCGAAAAGCGTGCCAAAAGAATGACTTGATTCTTTCAATAGACGTAGTTACCTAAGTGTTTCCATGCTATGCTATGCCTCTCCCATTGACTCCTGATGAATGATTCCTTCTTTCCTTTCAAGGGGGTATACTTGCTTTGCTGTCCCTTTGTGTCCTCAAAACGCCAAAAACTCCATGCCTCGTCGGATAGGCTGACGGACGATCAGATGGAGGCGGCAATGGCGTCAATCATATCGATCTCCTTGTCTTCGTCATCAGCTTGGGTGTTCTCCTCTGCATCCATACCTTGATCAACCTTCTTCTCCTCCATGTCCACGCCTTGATCAATCTTCTCCTCCTTCATTTCCACATCGTCAGAATGCTGGCCATGGCGTCCCTCAACCACAGGACCAACACCCAACTCCCTATCCTCTTTATTCTCTTTGGGTGCACTCAACCCATGAAACTCGACCGTGCCACCCACGCCACCAGCCCTGATTTCTCTAGCTCTAAGGCGAGCACGCTCAATAATTTCCTCTTCTTCCTTTTCCAAACTGTAGATGACGGTGCTGTTTTGCTTGGTTTCAAAGCCAAAGTCTTCAATGTGCAGTTTGGCCCATTCGTAGTGTCTGTTGCATTTCTTCTTCATGCAGGTGGAGCGCTCGGGGTCGTTGGTGTTGCTCATGCCTACATCGCCATCGAGGTCTTCGGCGGAGGGCAGAGGCAAACTTCCTATTTGCAGGGCTTCCTGGCCGGCGGCTGAAGCGCGCCACTCGTCGAATTCTTCCTCGCTCCAAGCGAGACGCGAGTCGTAGCCGCAAAGATCCTTAGGCTTTACGTTTCTGTGGTCGGCGAGGCGGGATGCGACGGTCTTGAGCATGGCGACGAATCTGGAGCGGTCGCGGAGGAGGGAATGGCGGGCGTGGGCGGTGGCTTTGAGGTGGGTGATCTGGTCGATGCGTTCGCGTTCAATGTCGTTGAGAGCGGATTCGTGGGATAGCAGGGTGTCGTCTTCGGCGCCTTCGTCCTTGATGGCGTTGGGAGAGGAGCCAGGCATGGGAGAGACGGGGCCATTGTTGAGGGTGTGCAATGCTTCGAGGGTGGGGCGCGCGTTGACGATGGACTTGAGCTCGTTGATGCTGATGAGGCCGCCTCTGGCTCCTAGGTCATCAGTGGTTGCTTGCTGACCTCTTCTCGATCTGCTGGCTGTATCGACCACTGGCTGACGAGTCTGTTCGGTGACCAGCGCGCGGAAAAACAGTAGACCGCATCTGTCTGAGCAGAATTTCGAGTGCTTGCTGACCAGGGCAGGCATGCCGCAACCAGTTCTGCGACACATTCTCTTCCAAGTCGTTTCGCCGAGGCCCTTTTCCGTGCAGAAGGGGCAGATGTATTTGTCGATCAGGGATTTCCACTTTTCGGAAATGTTGACGCACTTTCCGTGGAACCAGTCATCACAGCCGCCGTCACATCCTATCATGAAAGTTCCGGTGTCTGGTCTACGGCAAAGGCAGTACAGGTCCGTGTCAGAAATGGCGCCGCCCTCCTCTTCCTCTCCTTCATCTCCAGAAAAGTGCTGGTCGTCATTGCCGTCGACGTCGGGTGACGATCTTGCAGGCGAAGATGCAGTGCGCACGGAACGAGGGGCTGGCGAGGACTGTGCTGGTGTCGCCGTCGACGAGGCCACAACCTTCTTCTTATGGCTGCGTTTCGCAGGAGCGGCGGCACTACGCTTAGTCACAGCAGCAGCAGCCACGCCCTTCTTCTTCTTATGACTCCTCTTGGGAGGTGCGGGAGGTGCGATGGCAGCAGTCATCTCGGTCGAAGGCACAGGCACTGACGATTCGCGCAGCGGTGATTGCGTCCGTGAGCTGTGCTCGTATTTGAGGGATGTGATGGTCGAGTTCTCGGGTTGGCGGATCTGTGTTGTAGTCGGTTCCTGCCTGGTGTAGGAAGGCTCTCGATTGTCCGAGATCTGCTGGACTGCGGTGGTCGAATCCAGAGAAGAAGCCTCCGGTTCTTGCAACAAGTGAGAACTGTCGTGGCCAACTGTGTCGTCTTGCGTTGAGACTTTTACTTGGTTCGAGGGCGACGGAGCTGGTTGCGTGTCATGGTTGCTTGTCGCAAGGTCCCGACTCTTGATCGCATCGGCATCCTGGGCCACTGTCATATGCGTCTCTGACTCAGTATCTAGTGTTCCTCCAGCCGACGACATGGTGGATTAATATCACATTTCTTGTGTCAGAGACAAGGTGCTCAGAGTCGAAGCCTCGCATGTGAAATCGAGAGCCTTCGAGCTTGTCATTTCCAACGTTTCGGGCATAGTCTGGTCTGGGGTTGCATAATCATGTATATGTGCATATCTCTGTCATAACTCATGAATTGTTAGGAGCGAATTATCTCTAAGGTATGCTCCTGTCCATCTTATCGGCCAGCTCTCAATCCGAGTCGCTGCTACCACCGCTGCTATCGTCTTCGTCCCGTGCCTCGGTTCTGCGGCGTCTTCCCTTCTTTTGCGACTGGGCCGCCTGTTCCTCTCTTCTCTTTGGTACTTCGTTGGCACCAAGACTGCGTTCTAACGCTCTTGCAAGCTCGGCTGGGTCTTCCACATCACCATAGACCTGCTTCACCATTCCTCTGACTCCGCTGTCGCCGATTTCTGTTCTTCCACGGGGTCCAACCATCCATTCGACCATCTCCTCTCCAGTCGAATTGTCGCGGACCTTGATAACATAGCCATCTTTCTCCATGCGCTTCAGCAGCTTCTCCGTCTTGTCCCCTCCGCTGACCATGATGCTGACACTGTTTTGCGCCGCTGCCTCTTCCACGTTGACTCTTTTGAGGTAGCGTTCCAGCTTGCCGTCTGGTAGCGCGCCGCCGGCTAAGTAGATGAGCGACACGATGAATGTGTATAGTCCAGTGTATTGAGACTCGAGTTCACATGTCGGTGCTCGTGATGGAGGTAGAATTTCTGGTTGGCGGAATCTTTCAGGCAACACCGATGTCAAGACCCAAGAGGCAACAGTCTTCTGTGTATTCTGCGACTTTTGCGCCGCTCTGCGTTGTGCCAAAGTGACTTTTTCCTTCTGCGGCAGCTCGGTCATTTCCATGCCAAAGGTTCCTCGAAGTTGGGTTTGAGCTTCTGCAAAGACTGCTTTGAGTTGTTTAGTGTTCGTTGCGAGAATTTTGGCGATGATGTCGCCGCGTCTGATGGGCGTCCTGGAGTATTCGCATGCGAGAGCTAGGCGGACCAAGTTCTTGACCATGGCGTCAAAGTTGCCATCGCCTTGAGCAGTGCTGGCTTCGCCGGCATAGTCCTCTTCATCAGGGTCTGACACTCTACGTCGTTGTGGTGGTCTAACGTCTGCGTCGGAATCGTCTGGGTCCTCGTCTGCTGGCTGTGATGAGAATGTCAGTCTAGATACCAAATTGATATAAAATCAGCGACTTACTGCGCGACGCTTTCGAGCAGGAGGCATTGTTATGCGACAGAGGTGTAGTGGATGGATTGACTCGAAAATGTGAACTGGTGAAGCTCACGCGTGGGTCGCGACTTCTCCAGCCAGAGTGACGCGAAGCCAAATTGATTGCGACGCGGAAATGGCGGAGATAAGGCAGAAACGTCGAATCTTGGCAAGGTCATCGCAAGGAAGGAACGACTATTGCTGCCAAAGTTACCGGTCATTTACACACAAACACACAAGATGGCAGACAAGCTCCGTACCACACAGCAACTTGAGGCGCTCCAGAACAAATACGTCGGAACTGGACACGCCGACACGACCAGATTCGAGTGGACCTCCAACATTCAGCGCGACAGTTTGGCCTCGTATGTCGGTCACCCGCCTCTGCTCTCTTACATGACATTGGCTATGGGCGAGGGTACTCGTGAGGAGATGCGTGTCAAGCTTATCGAGAAGATGGTCAGACCTGTTGGCCCGCCTCCAGAGGTGCGTATCTGAAATGCCGTTCTGTATCTTGCACCAACTGACTTCGACACAGACGAGAGACCAGGAGTGAACTACGACCGACCTCTAGAACGAACACCTTCATCCCCACAATATCACACCGCCGGCTGTCTTCCAGCAGCCCAGCGCCGCTTTCAAAGCATTATCACGACTGCCACGATCCAAATTGATCATGTACTCGATTCTACCGAGGCGCATCCACACGGCAAGCGTCTTCGGCCATTACTATTCGAGGAAAACGCAATTGCGGCAGGAACATCTGGATGGCATCGAGCCGTAAACTTGTCCTTCTATAGGCTTCTCTTATGCACAGATCAAATGAAGAAGATCAACCCCCCAAAACGCCTGGCCATGCTCGTGATTTACCCGTCCTGATGCTCCTGTGCTCCTATGCTATGATGTTGATAGTAGGAGAAGGTATACGCTCAGTCGCTGTCGCTGGCACTACCAGCACCGACATCATCATCATCTTCTTGTACGACGTCGTCACCAGCCAGCATGGTGAACTCGGCCTTCTGCAAGAGACTCCTGAGCTCAGTGTTGCGCGGGTCGGCGAGGTCAACGGGACGCAGCTTGGCCTTGTTGCGTATCCTAGACAGACTTGTCAGTCTCGTAGTCGGCTGCGGTCTCACTTGGACCACATACCTGGGATCGCAACCAGCGTCGATCAGGATGTCGACGATAGCCTGGCCCTCTTCCCACTCATCCTTGGACAAGCTGTTGACATATCTCACGGCCTTGTGCAAGCATGTGTCTCCCTCTCTCTTCTCTACACCGTCAATTTCCACACCTTCCTGATCCAGCAGCATATCCAGGACCTCGTAGGCACCATACTGTGCGCCAATGTGCAGAGCACCGCAACCCAAGGCGTCAGTCGCAGTGTTGAGAAAGTTGGCGAGTTCGTCGGCTGACTTGAAGTCTGATAGGACTGTGGAAAGGAGATCGGTATTGTTGCGACGGCATGCTTCGAGCAAAAGTTCGCGGGATGAGGCACCCTGGGTGAGAGATATATTAGCAGTCGCTTGGGGCTGACCCTCTAGTGCTTGATTACTTCGTCTGCCATGGTGTCCAGAGTGTACGGGTTGTGCGGAACAGGTGGTCGCAAGAAGTAGAGAGGTCACTAGTAGAGTCCAAAGGTCAAGTGAGCATCCGATGAGATAGTCAAAGTTGTCAGAGTAAAGGTGGATGCTGCTCCCTGGCCGTCTGTCTGGTTGCGTTCGGGGTTGCTGCACGGACCTTTTGGTCTCCGAGCCTCCGGTTCTGACATCAAACGTCGATTGCAACGACAACCGCCGGCCAGTTGGCCAGTCCTCGTCTTCTTCACATGCAACCTCCTTGTATGCCAAAGACAGTCACAGTGTCAAGATGCATGAATGACAGCTTTCCCAGTATGATATTCCACCAAGTGGCAAAGCTATGCAAGTGCACAACTGCTTTCTTCAGACCAGCAGTGGATACACGCCCGAAGGTTGTATCAACTTGAACAGTTGGAGCAAGCGCTTCCGCTAAGTCAACTGAGCGTATGAGCCTCATGCGACCCAAGCAGTGACTTTCGACGTATTGTGCATACTCTCCACTTCGTCCTCTCGCTATACAGTATACAAGTTCTTGCAAGAGGTCCTATGCTGTGCGTTCCTGGGTTTCTCCAAGGTGAATGTTCAAGGCGAGTCTATGAGCAGTAAGTGACCGCTCTTTCGTCAAGTTGGGCATCTATACATTGCTTTCTCAAGTTTCGGATCATCAGTGCAGCCTTCCGAGTCTCAGCTGCATGTCTCGACACCTGGCCAACCGCAGATGGACTTTGCGACTGCCGTGTCTCAAAAACTCTGGTAGCCATATGGACAAAGAAAATAGAAAGCTCCCATCGTCTGAGAAAATTCTCCGCCGAAGGGCCATATATGATGTCGGATCTCATATATCCTTCTCTAGTTCTCCCATCCATGCGACATCACCAAAGCATGTCTACACCAATGGACGACTCCTTCTACCCCAACGAGGTGGACAACTACTCGCTCCAACAGTACACCGACTTCTCTGACAAACCGCCTTATGGCGGCGTCGACCCCCGTCTGCTCAGCTCGCCCCAGAATACTCCTCTACTCAGCAACGAACAACCGCTTTCGCCTTTCGACTACACTGTCTTCAGCCCTCGTCCACCCAATCCCACCTTCTTCGAGCCAGATCTGTCTCTTCACTCTTACGAGCACATGCGTCATCAAATGCTCGGTCATCGCCGCAGCGTCTCTGTTCCTCCTGAAGATATGATGCCCGAGACCATACAAGCACCTCCCGCTCTGGTATTCCACCGCAGCGGCACACCACTAGGTGACTCCATGGGCACCGACAAGAGTAACAACACCACGAACAAAAAGTGGTTGAAGAAAGCCGCCGCAGCCCAAAAGAGACAGATGCAGAGACACTCGCCCTACCCAACCGGAGGAGGAAGAATGCAAGTCCAGAGAAGCCACACTCAACCCGTGTTCTCCCAACAACAGCACACTCCCCATCTCGGACCTACCAGTGCACCTCAGCAGATGATTCTGACAAGCGAAGATCAAGTCTCTCAGGCTGTGATGCACAATTTTGACGTCGGTCCTCTGTGTTCGCCACAGTTTACTGACTTCAATGCCATCAATACTGGAGGACGAAACGTGCATCTGCCTACCGAGCTGACTGACATCGATGCTTTGGCGTTCGAAACAAGAAACGATGTCAACACTGCTGTTCTCGGCATGTTTAGCTTCGCGGAGCGACTGTCAAAGGACTGCGAAGCTATGCGAGAGTTCTTGAGAAGAGGTTTCAGAGGTGGCGAGGAATATGAGGTCGAACGGTACGTCTTGTTGCAGCTTTATCGAGGAAGTTACTGTAGGACATTGGCTGACGACGCTGTGTTGCATAGTCTCCGTCAAGACAAGCGTGCTGTCAACCACAAAGCATCCACTCTCGAAGATGGCCTCGAGATGCTGCCATTGCCAGACGGAAAGGCTGAAGAAGAGGTAACTGTGCCTGTCACGGGCCAAGACATCCGAGATCTTGATGGTACGTTTGACGTCTCTGTTCTTTTGCAACTCAATAAAGTACTGACCGATGTGTTTGCAGATGAGATGACGATTGCTTTGTTGGATTTGTACAGTATTCCATTCACTGCAGACATGTTTCTGCACGAGAAGAAGCTGGCATATCTGCGTTTCGTTGGCACCAGTCGTGCTCTTATGCATCTTGTGTTGGACTGAAGTGCTGTCTCCGGATTTACTGTGAGGGAGGATCTGGTGATCGTCGTAGCCTTCAAATGGGCCTAGTCCATGATTATCATTGTTAAATTGACCATCCTTCATGGCCAGTTCATGGAGGATGGTGCCTCGTTTCTCACACCTGAACATGACCTGTAGCATTTGCCTCGATGGGTCGGTCTCTAACTAGGGTTCAATGCGGTGCATTCAATAGCCTGTGTCGTGAAGAGTGGGCACGCCGTTGTAAATGACGAGCATCTTGGACTTGTCTTATTCCCAACAAATAGGCATAGCTTTGGTGTGGATGGTTGACGTTGTGGTGTGGGTGCTCGTGATGAGGTTCGAGATTGCTCTTGGAGAGAAGGTGTGGATGATGCGGACGTGCAAAGCCACGAAATAAACAGGTTGGGCCGTTTGAGAGAGGCGATGACTCAAATTGGGATGAGTTTGTTCAAGTGAAAGCGAGATAATGATTAACTGGTGATGGCGGGATTAGTGATGAATGGAGACAACGCTTGGAAGTAATGACTTGACTGGCGCTGACTCGGTATGGGATGAGTTTGTTCGAGTACATCTAAGCGAGGCAACGAAAGACGGCATCGAGATATTGATTGAGCCTACGCGCCTGCCTTTTTTAAGTGAACCAGGATTTAGTGTCTAGGGCAGCCATCATGCACGTGGACGAACGTGAGAACACTCATTCCGCATTGAGTCACTCAAGTCAATCATATCGATACTTATCAAACGTGCAACAGCCCACCTTCTCACATACTTCAACGCATCATCGTCGTCCACATCTCCTGAGGGATTGTCTTGGTTCTCACCACACTCTCAAATCGCAAGCTTGTCGCCAGATCAACCAAAATGCCTATCTCCTGGGAACCAGATGACGGTGAATTCGTGCTAGTCGTCAACGACTGTCCCCGTATCGTCGAGAAAGGCTCATGGTGCTACAAGCTCCCTGGCTGGTCAGACACAGACTCCTCTTCACAGAGGCTACAGTTGATGCACAAGACCGAAAAGCTGAAGGTCGAGACTCACGCCAGACTCATGGAAATCGGCCAGATGATCAGAGACCGCTACGAAGAAGGGAGCACGTACAGCTATGAACATGGATTACTGGAGGATGGTGGTGATCTCGAGGAGTTCATGATTGCAAGAGGCTGGAAGAGGAGACCAGTGGAGGAGGAAGAAGAAGAGGAGGAAGAGGAGGGAAAGAATGATGCCACTGGTGAACTCACATCGTGTATTTCGATAGCTGTGTATGTAATTAAGAGCAGCGTGCGGAGAGGAGGCAAGATAGAGGGGACGTACAAGGAGTGTGCTTTCACTTCCGCGAATTGTAGCGACTCACCAACACTAGGAGAGATAGCTATGAAGCAAGAAGCACATCAGAAGCTAAAAACAGAGAGTAAACAGTTTCCATTATATCTCATAAGGACACATCAATTTAATCAGCCTTCCGTCGGTTCTGGCTGTCCTCCTTGATCAGCGTATCCTGCGAACTACTCAGCGAAGCATCTTGTGTACTAACAACATGAAACGAGAAATCAAGTTCGCCGACCAACTCCTTGATATCAGCCAACAACGCCTTGATGTCATCTCCAATACACTTTGTCGAGATCTGCATAACTGCAAAGGCTGCAAAGCCAGGCTCGGCCATATGTCGTACAGACAAAATGTTCGAGTCCAGACTCTCTAGCTTTGCACTCAGACGATAAGGTTCAGGGTGTTGAAGGTATGGTGGAAGAGGTTGCCCGCTAGCGACTGAAGCTGAAAGAAGCGAAAGCAGTGTTGTAGACTCCTTGCTGGTAATGTCTGCTTCTTTGATGAGACGACGGAAGTCATTCAGCCATTGTGATTCCGAGCCATCTTTGCCTGGATTTCGCATCTCGGAGAAGGTCTGAGATGCATAGCTGAGTAACGACGCGAAGTTGAGAATATCTTGAATGCGAGCAATGATTCTGTCGTAGTTTTGGCGAGGGAAGCGGCCACCGATGGGCACATCATACTTGATGAAACCAGAATGTGTACGTAGGCCTTGTAGCACAAGTACAGATTTCGAGAACACTGTCTGTCGAATCTTCTCGAGCCTCTTGGCTGGATTTTGTCCGTCGTTGAAAGCGTCCAAATCATGGAAGTCGCCCCTGACGCGGAACTTGACTGTCTCCACTACGACTGAGTAGTAGTTCGCAAGCAAGTACAACGAGGAGCCGAGATTTCGGCGAAGCTCCGAGTGTTCTGAGATGGGATAGGGGAATATGGTCCAAATCCAGGCCACGAGGATACCTGCAGCGACAGTAGCGAGACGGTATGGAGCCAGCTCGTAGATAGGGTAGTATGCCTGACCGTTCGTCTCAGAGGCTTGCACGCCAATTTTTCGGACTTGCAGCTCGTATCCAATGATCAAGGTGTTTGTCACCGAGTAGATCATACCGACAGGTATGAATCGTGGGAACTTCAAGACGATGAAGAAGCCCCAAGCAACGAAGAACCAGAAGAAGACAAGTACACCAGCAGTGTGCCCGTCGACGATGTACCAGATGATGAAACTAGTCACCATGGCAGAGAAAGTGCCGACAATTCGAAGCACGAAACTGAACAAACTTTGTCCAGCCGATGGAGACATACTCAAGCCCACCATAATCTGAGCCCAGAACAATCGCTGTCGTACGTAGAAGGTCTGAGTGTCGCGTAGATAAGCGATGATGGCAAGACACATGGTTGCACAGGCTGCTCGAAATCCGAATGACGATGCTGGCGAGCGAAGGAAATGAGCAATGCCGCGGACTCGATCTCCAAACTTTTCCCAAGCGTTGCTAGGAGGCAAGTGCTCGGGATCCTTGCGCTTGTTGTAGGCGTCGCCAAGGTATACATTTGAGGCTCGGTTACCATCCTCGTTCATGCCGTGCTGCTCGTCCGTGTATGCGTCTTGCTTTCGACTGTAGGACGACTTGATCCACTTTCTCAAGCGTTTGACGCCAGGTACGATGAGTCTTTTGCGACCCAACTTCCCACTTTCAACCTTTGAATCTGCGAACTTGACGAAATCATGCACGGTCATGGCTATTGAGTCCAGCAGGTAGTCCACGTACAGAACAATGAAGAGTCGGGCCCTGTACTTCTGGCGCTCATCGTTGTTCTTAACATTGTGATACCAGTCGGGCGCGGTGAAGTCAGCGTTTTGTGCATTTTGAAAGAAGTCATCCGGCAGCTTGAAGCCCCTGAGCTCACACCAACGTCTCAAGAGGAGACGCTTTTGGCTATGATACTCGTTCACTCGCTTAAAGTGGTAGATCTGGAAGTCCTTCTCTCCAGGATGGGGCCGGTCACCGTCAGATTCAGAGTCCACGTCCCTCTTGGGTGGCTTGATCAACTGCAGCGTGATCAACACGTGCTCGAAGCCTTCGTCGATATCACCAACGATTCGAGCAAATGGTTCGCGCATCGTTCGGAAGATGGCATGCCAATCGGCAACAGCCTCCATTCTGCTTCTCTCGTTGGGGTCGTCCAGTTCTTCGAGCGGCTTCTCTGGGGCGGGATGATTCCAACTCCTGTCTTCGGCGATTCTCTCAAAAACGTCAATCACACTGCTAAGACCTATGATGGGTAGCATCAATCCTCGTAGTTGTTTGAAGATCTCTTGTAAATCATCTGGGCCAAGTCGTCCAATGGCAATCTCTCTCTTGGCGAATGTCAGATCGATAGAGAGTTTTCCGTGCAAAGCAGCAAGTCCTGCAAGCGTATCCTTAATAGCTTGAGCTTCTGCGGTGCGCTTCGGCTTCTCTGGAATGTTGGTATCGCTTCTCCCAAAGAACATGTCTCCCTCCTCCAGGCTTTGGAGATAAGTAAGGTTGGCCTTGGTCATCTTGCGCAAAAGCATAATGTATCCTGTAAACTCCTTGAAGACGACACCGCGCATAGTTATGGGAAAAATGAACAGAGAAACACCGCCTCCAATCGCGAAACCAGTAAAGAATGATTCCAGAAGTCGTTTGACGAAGGAGATTCCTGTCGCCATGGATGCAAACTGTGGAGCGTACACCATGCTTACGTTCGCAAAGATGGTCGCGATGATACCAGGGATCATGAGCTGAGGATTTCTCGCTCGCATAGTGTTGATGATGTATATCTCAAGGAACAGCCAGATACCACTGACTGCTGCAGCGGATGAGTTGTAAGTGGACGTGGCTGCGCCTGGAGAGGGGGTTCCACTTGTGCCAGGTCCTCCTGTGCGTACAGCCGTCTCGGTATGGAGTCTGGCCTGAACTGCACAGTATATAGCTAGTAATGCGATACAGGAAGCGAAACAGGTAGCCAGCATATTCAGTAACCAGGTCTGTAGGAATTTGGCTCTTGGCATAATTGCAAAACTCAATATGGAAACAACACCGACAAGATAACCTAAAGTGGTATATGTTTCGGCGAAGTCTGTAGCCTGGTATGCAGCTAGACTGAAGGTTGGCGCAAGAGCACCTCTGCAATGCTGTCAGATACATAGCCTCGTCCTGACCGCAGTAGACTCACTTTGCCATGATTTTCATCGTCATTACGTCCAATTGTGTTTTTGACCATAATTTCGCAGCTCTCTCTTTCAAACTGGGTTTCTTTGCCTTCCCGGCTCCATCTTGGTTACCAGCGCCTCCATTATCATGATGTTTTTCTGAGTTGCCATTGGAACTTGGCGCATCCGCCGCCGGTGGAGTCCGAGAAGATTGTGATGTGTCGGCCATGATAGGTATCGGTACAGCTCAAGCGAATGGCTCTGCTTCAATGTGGTACTAGGCTTGCAGGCGCATGCTCTTGTCGCCTCAATGTGAGCAGGAGCAGAGAGAGTGAGACCAAAATAATAATAGAGATTGCGAAGACGGCCGCCCGCCAATTACGTCGGTGCACATGGTCAGAGCGTGCCGTTGTCTGGGGTCGCATTGTCCGATAAATCCGAGTCCGAGTACCCGGATGGCGGGCTCTGTATTCGGCAGTCGCTACGAGTCTTCTCCATGAGCATCTCTCCACTTCACATCAAGTGGGTTCACGATAGATTCTGTGACTTTGTAGAAAAGGCCTGATGCCTGCGTTGAAGTTGGTATCGTAGGACGGGAATTCGCTACATAACGCTATAACGGCTTCGATGTGTTCTCGCAGCAACATGATCGAGAAAGAGGGACGAGATGTTCCAGCCATAGAGACTACGGCGCCATCTTTTGTACGCCTCGCGCTGCCTGAAGACTCAAGAGGCTCCCCTATTGCCTCGCTCGGCATACAACGCCTGTGCAGGATGCCCTGGTCGAATAAAGGGTTCGATGTGTCCAAGGCAGGCCAGAACGTGAATTCTCCTGCACGTGCATATATTGGACTGAGCTCGAAAGTCGGCTCGAGGATGGTGTTTGAGAGAGTCATGCTCTACAGGATCTCGTCATCGTCATCGTTGTTGGCAGCATTGTTGACAGGGTCGGCGGTGTTCGGTGCTTCCATGTTCTGCTCGACGTCCACATTCTCGTCTTCGTCTTCCCACTCGTCACCAGGCATGGCAAATACTGAGGGTCTGCCAGGGTTCTCCTCGTCACTTGAGTTGGCGTCCATGTCGACGGCTTTCGAGCCCTTGGCGGCCTTGGGCTGAACAAAGCGGTTGGTCTTGTCGTTCATGGCCTCCCATGTCGCCTGTGTGGTGTCAGAAGGTGTTGCGGCACACTAATCATGGTGGATGGTACACACTCTTCGGTCGTCGATCCGCCTCGCTCTGACAAAGCTCTTGGCCTTCTTGGTGTGCAATACATCCATATTCGCTTCGGCGCGCTCCAGGCCCTTCTCTTTGCGCATGCGCTGGGCACGGGTCATGGGCTTCTGCTTCTTCTTTTTTGAAATGCCAGCATCGTGTACTCCGGGGTAGTAGTCTGCGGACTCTTTTGTGGTCTTTTCTGACGTGATTGACTTGTCGAGATTGATTCCTGGTGATGCTTCACGGCGCGCGGCGCGAGAGCGAGTAGAAACGGCTGTTTTCTTTTGTTAGCTTTTGAATAGCATGGATACGGCGATGCTTACTCACGACGAGCCTTTGCTTTGGTCGCTTTGGCCATGGTGTATTGCTTGAGTGTGTGTGTGTCTGATTGTTGCGACAGGAAATAATTCAAAAAAATGATGCTTCTGCCAGCGTCACTCCGAAGGCGGTGAATTCACAACGGTGGAGTCTGGACCCTTGAGCTTGTCGCATGCCAAACCCAAGCAGGAGACCCGTCTTTTGCTGACTTTGATTGAACCCTGTCTTGTTTCCGTGGTCCATCCTTAAAACAGCAATCTATGCTGAATCAACTCCGCCCCTCTCGCTCCCTGCCATCTGCACTGAAACACGACTCAGGCGCATCATGAGCGCCTCGTACACATATTCACACGCCTCCTACTCGTATCGCGACGACTCTTCGGCCTTGGACCGTCTGCTCGCTTCGACCAAGGGCGCCTGGCTTGCCGCGGGAATCGCCATTGTTTACTGCGCCTATACTTTTGCCCGCAGGAGCGAAGCAATGAGGAGAATCTTTGGTCTTGGCTCTGGCTCGGTCAACATACTCCCCGGCGCAAACTCATTGAGAAGAGCCAGTTGGCTCGGTGGTCTTGGGTCAAGCTCCGATGCGCCACCAGGTCTTGGAAACAGGAACCAATCATGCTATCAGAACAGTGTCTTGCAAGGAATGTCTGCTCTACAGTCCCTGACTGCCTACCTGGAACAAGTCGACGCAACCAAGTCGGAGGACACATCAACAACTGTTGGCTCGTTGCGCGACCTCATGGGACAACTGAACGACTCCTCCAACAACGGACGCTGCATCTGGACTCCGGCCAAGCTAAAGTCCATGAGCAGCTGGCAGCAGCAGGATGCACAAGAATACTACTCAAGAATTATGGATGACATGGAAAAAGAGACAAAGACGACAAAGACTGCACCAGGCACAGCAGGACTCGAAGAGGTTGGCTCCTTGGACACTGTCAAGGCATTCGATTCGACCCACCAAGATCTGATCGCACAAAAACCCAACCCTCTCGACGGCTTCCTCGCTCAGCGTGTTGCGTGTACTAGCTGTAGCTTCTCCGAAGGTCTTTCTATGATCCCATTCAACTGTCTTACAGTACCGCTCGGCAGAAACTACAGCTACAGAATTGAGGACTGTTTGAACGAGTACACGGGTCTGGAAGAGATTACTGGTGTGGAATGTGCAAGATGTACGCTTTTGCGTACCAAGTCCCAGCTTGAACACATGACGACTGAATCCGAGAACTCGACCGATCACTCTGTTCCCTCATCTGCCTCTCTGCCACTGGAGCTTCGTACTATGGTCCTTCAAAGGTTGCAAGCAGTAAAGCAGGCGCTTGCAGACGAAGATGTTTCGGATGACACACTGAACAAAAAATGCCAAATTCCCAAGAAGTCGCGAGTATCCAGTACCAAAACTCGTCAAGCTGTAGTTGCCAGATCGCCACAGTGCTTGGTGATACACGTAAATCGAAGCGTGTTCGACGAGTACACAGGTGCGCAGAGCAAGAATCTTGCCGAGGTCACATATCCTAAGATGCTCAATCTGGGTTCTTGGTGTTTGGGTACTACCAAAAACGACGGTGATCAAGAGGAATGGCGCATGAATCCATCAAGGTCAATGATTGGAGCTTCCGGCAATGATTCGAGGACTCAGTATGTTCTTAGAGCTGTCGTCAATCACTATGGTCGTCACGATAATGGTCACTATACTTGCTATCGCGAGCATCCAGAACATGTCCAAGATCCCGACGACAACATTTCATCGAAGCATACGACTACAAAGTGGTGGCGACTCAGTGATGACGAGGTGTCCGCAGTCAGCGAGGAACATGTCCTCGGACAAGGTGGTGTGTTCATGCTTTTCTATGAACGTCTGGACTTTTCTGCTCCCGAAAATTTACCCCAAGTTGTGAAGAAGACAAATCAAGAGAGATTCACGACCGACATAACAACTGGCATTGAGCTTGGAGAGCAGACACAACAACCCGAGACGATGGTGGAGGAAAACAGAACTGTTCAAAGCGGGACTGTTTCGCAGCAGTCTATCGAATCATCGCCAGAGGTAGAAGTGGAACAGACACCACTGCCACTGCCAGACAGGAGGACATCAACGCCTCATAAGATGCGAACGGCTGGTAACAAGGGTCGACGGAGGTCATCAGGATTCTCCCAGACACTCCAAGCGGTCGCTGCGACTTGAGACATCGTTCGTTGAGAAGAGACATGTTTATTAGCGAGGCGTTTTGATGCATATTCTGGGCTCGTCAGGAGCACACGGTCATGGTTGACCAGAACAGACTGTCGAGGTTATATTCTTTTGGTCTTTACATAGCTTTAATGATGATCACGACGATTAGATGCGACCTGCATCACTACTAGCAAATTACTGCTTACTATTTCAAGTGACATACTTGGCAAGAGAACTAACACAGGCATGATCGGATAGATGCAATTGTCAACCTACAGTGACACATCCAACAATGTATCTCTACTTGGAGAGTTGACGGCTTTAGTCTTGGAAAGTCTTTGATAACACTCAGATCTTGACTTGTGCAGACAGCATTGCCATCAACATACTCGTCAGATTAAAATGTTTGCATGGTCGAGCATGCAGAGGTGAAGCGAGGAAAGGGCAGAAGGGTTCTTGCCGAAAGCGGAAATAAGTGGGGCGAGCCACAACGCTAAGCGAGGAAAGTGCGATGTGGAAAATTCACACACTCCGAGATTGAACGACGAACTCGACCAGCGACCAACGACAACTCGCCCAATCCGACACAGTACGATATACCTCTCGCTCGCTCTACCGTTAAACCAGCATCACTGACCTCGATTTCTCGTAAAGATGCCCGCCGCAAAGAAGCATGTCCCTATCGTCAAGAAGCGTACGTCCGCCCGTCCAAGGAGCCACCGAGCACATCATCCTACACACATCCAGAGAGCGCCGCCACGATAGACACGACCGCCGCAGAGGAAAAAACAAGGAGCCCGTCGCTGACAGTGATGGATTTGCAGGCACTTCGCGCTTCACCCGCCACCAGTCGGACCGCTTCATGCGCGTAGACCCCAGCTGGAGAAAGCCCAAGGGTATCGACAATGCCATGCGCCGTCGCTTCAAGGGCCAGGCCGTCATGCCCAAGATTGGTTACGGTTCCAACAAGAAGACCCGCCACATGATGCCCTCCGGCCACAAGGCTTTCCTCGTCAACAACGTCCGCGAGCTCGACCTTCTCCTCATGCACAACCGCACCTACGCCGCTGAGTACGCCACCCCTCCATCTATCGAACAACAGAGCCTTTGGTCTCCACAACAAGCAACAACAGTTCTAACATGCACACTTACAGGATCTCCCACGCCGTCTCCGCCCGCAAGCGCATCGACATTGTCGCCCGCGCCAAGCAGCTCGGTGTCAAGGTCACCAACGCCAAGGCCAAGATCACCACCGAGTCATAAGCGATTTCGTTGTAGTGGTTCATTGGTACTTTTTCTTCGGCGCAGAGAGAGGGGAAACTTTTTAGTAGCACTTGATCATGCTCTCATCACGGAACGGCCTCTCGGAACTGATAAAAAGATCTGGGCTTCTGGGGGTGGTGGTCACATAGGCGAACTTTTCATCACAACAAAAAGAACTTGCAATGGAAAACGTCTTCGAGGCTACGTTGTGTCGCGAACAAAAACAAAAATTGAGGGCAATCAAAAAGACATGGCTTTATGATCATACTCTGGTGCCCCCTTCCGACCTTTCTCTGAACTCGTGCCATGACCATTCACCATGTTCTGACGAGACGAGTAGCATGCATTTAGCAGTATCAAGTACTGAACGTCCTCTTGACCTCGTTTTCTCCGGCTCTTGAACAATGTCATGTCCATCAATGTTGCTTTTAATGATCGCATGCAAACAAATGCTTTTGCTTTGGGGGAATTCTCATTAAAAACCAATGGCTCAATAATGATGGATTTGGAACATTTTCTTTTGGTCATTGGATATCAATCTAGGAACCCACTTTACACATGCCAGAACCCTTTTTCTGTTTCCGCAATGAAATCGAATAAAAAACTGGACCACTTTTTCTGTCTTGCCGAAAGAAAGCGAAGATGCCAGATACAGAAACTGAAGAACAGAGAAGAAGAAAAAACACCCGCACCATGTATGAACGCCAGAGCGCCTCGCTCATGCAAGCTTGCCAGCCATATAACCCATCGTTCTGCCGGCATCTTTTTTTTTATGTCTTGCTTTCCCTCCTCCCAGAAAAGTCTTTTACTCCTCCATGGTGTTGGGGTCCTGGACGGGAGTCACGTCTGCCGAAGCCTGGCTCCAGTAGGCCTTGACCTGGATCCTGAACTCGGCCATGGCGACACCGAAAAGCTTGAGCAGAGCGGTCTGGTGGCTGTTGAGGGTGCGGCCTTCCTTGCAGAGCTCGTAGTCGCCGTCGAGAACGACCTTGCCCTTGTCGAGCTTTGTGGGCATGCCCCATTTCCTGACGGTGACTTCCAAGCTGTGGGGGAGGGCAACGTCTTCGTCGGCGGGCAGGTCGCCGCCGCGGCTGTAGACGACGCCGGCGGGGATGGTGAAGTCGCGGGTGGCCTTGACGCCGGCGCGCGCATAGTCGATCTCGGAGTAGTTTTCAAAGTACTCGAGGACCTCTGCGGGGTCGCGGTTGGAGAGGAGCAAACCGACACTGCCGTCGATGTAGGGGGTGAGTTTGGAGAGACCGGGTTGGTATTCCTCGGCGTCGGTCATGCCGAGGGCCTTTGCCATGACTTTGGTCTTGCCAAAGAAGATGCGCGAGTCGGCAAAGTGGGTGCGGACGTCCTTGAGGTAGGTGTTGCGCATGTTCTCGACGCCAAAGACGTAGATGTGGGAAAAGTTGTCGGCGGCATCGCGGACGTTGTCGAAGAGCTTTGTGCGCAGCTCCTTGTCCTTCTTCTGGACTTGGGTCAGGTGGACGACCTTGGATCTCTTTGACTTGGGCATGTTGTGTGGGTTTGGTTGGTTGAAAGTTGATATGAGGGTGTTGGCAATTGCAGCGTAACAAAAAAAATCAGGATGCAGCTGCCATTTTTGCGGGGAAGGATGCGCTCAAAGCGCCGACTGCCGACCCTCGACCTTGACGAACATGATGCAACATGGTCGAGACATATCTGTCTTCTGGTCGTCGCGTAGGCTGGTCATGATACTGCTGATACTGATGAGATGATCGAGTTCATGGACTATGTCCAAAATGCCTTTTACTCGGCGTCGCTGTGGGATCATGACAATTCTTACAGCACCCTGACGGCCACGGCCAATGGTAAATGAATATGGCCCTGTCTACTCGTAGTCCTCGTCGGTTGCGCTGACCCTCTACCCAAGCCCTTCTTGACTTTCAGACCCCTCATGGCCTTCGTCTCCGTATCTCGTCACTGTCGGCGCCTGGCTTTGCGACATCGTACACGCTCTCCAACAGAGGCTTTGTCGATGGCTCCATCTCCTTCCTCTACTCGTCCATGCCTATGCGCATTCCTTCCCAAAGCAGCATCATAGACTTGCGCAATCTGGTCAGAGGCTACAGACACCTTCCCGAATTGCGCCGCCCTGATGAGACGTACCTGTGGGAGATCTGGCAGGCTGGAAGGCGGATCGACAAGAAGGACACTCTGCTGTACGGTCGTCTGTACCTGCCCACATCGACCCTCGAGGCCTTGTATCTGCGTCGCATCTCGCCTTCGCGTCTTCTTCGCCTATTTTGTGTCTCCGACTCTGCTCTCCCCAACGGCGGCTCTGTCCTGGCGCAATTGCAGAATGATCATGCCAAGTACTCGACCGAGTACCTCTTCTCGACCGACAGCTGCTTGATGGGCATTCGCGGTCTGTACAACTTTGGTCTCGACCCTCGCACCATCCCTCGGACCACAACCCCCAGGGGCAATGTCGTACCCATCGACCCTCAGATCGGTCGTCTGAGCGCTGGTGCCGAGTTGTACTTTTCTCCACTTAACAAGTCTGGCGGCGTATCGACTGCCATCCGCTTCACCACTCTGCCCTCACACACTGGCTTCCCCTATACTATGGCTTTGACCATGAATCCTCTCATGGGCAACATTTCCTCCAGCTATGCCGTCAAAGCGGGCTCAGACGTAGCTTTGAGCTCCCGCTTCGACTTCAACATCTACAGCTACGAGTCCGATGTTCAACTTGGCCTTGAACTCTGGCGACGAAAGCCTGAGGTCCTGCCTCTTGAAGACAGAGAGCCATCACCAGCTCAAGAATCAGTCTTGGAAACTAGGATCACAAAAGACCTGCTTCAGCAAGACAACAAACAGGAGGTTGATAGTGTGTTCAAGGCGAGGGTCAACCAACATGGCAAGATTGGTGTGCTCTGGGAAGGCCGCATCAAAGATCTGCTGGTCAGTATAGGTGCAGATCTCAACTTGAAGAGAAGAGACAATATCATCGGGTCAGTTGGTCTGGAGGTCTCGTATTCTTCTTGAAAAACAGATGATACCCCTTGTTTTTGCTATTTCATGAACCAAACATTCACACTCCAACCATCTCAGTCCTTGCCTTCAAGGAAAGAACTTGTCAAACTGCTCACTCCCCTGTACCCCCTCCAACCACTTGGCTCTCTCACAAGTATATACCTCCGCCTTTGGCTCTGCCTCATCCAACACGCCCTCGCCATCCAAAACACCCACTCTGACCACCAGAATACCCTCTGCGGTGCTCATATCACCCTCTCTCCACAAACTACTCCCGCAATCACCGCAAAACACTGTAGTCACTTTGCGACCTGAATCTGCTTTTGCAGAGTACTTTTTTGGTGTGCCGGACTCGAGGGTGAAGGTGGAGGCTGGGATTATGATGTTTGTGCTGAAGCTCGAGCCGGAGATTTTGCGGCAGTCGGTGCAGTGGCATACTGCCTGTGTTGAGTTAGTGGTGTGGTTCATGGTGGGGAGGGAGGTTGGAGGGAGGGACTTGCTTTGTTTAGCGGTTCTCCAGTATAGGAAAAGGTGATGGCGCCACAGTAGCAGGATCCCTTGCCCATTGTTTCTGTCTTTTCTTTGGTTTGGTCTTTGTAGTTGTTTGCAATGTAGTCTGTTGTCTTTCAATCGCGGATCAATCGAATAGCTCTCCCTGTGCTTTCGATCCTTCTGCGTTTGGGGCGTGTCGTTCAAGAAAAAAAACCAATTGGTATTTCTAGGTGACGACAAACGTAGCTTTATCATCACTTCTTCCGGCTCTCATTGAATATCATATCTTCTTTCCATGCAGGCGAATTACAAATCCCATGGAAGCGGACGTTTCGGAATGAGGAGGTTGTGTATGGAGCGGTCTAGATTTCGCCAATGACGGATTATGGAAGCTTTTGGAGAAAAGCATCGCACGTGATTTTTTTTTCCCGTCGATACCTTTAATATTGCATTGATTGTCGAGTATTCTCGTGACCATTCTTTTGTTGGGTGGTGTAGATGTTTTTGAATGTAATCCTGGTTTCCTGTTTGCTGTTTGTAATGGGATATCCTACGATGATGCGGGTCTGGCGATATTTTGATTACATGATCGCCTACCTAGACTTGTTAGCGCGAGCCAGAACGATATTGTTGTAAAATGAGTTTCCACATGCTTTGCCAACAACCTGACGCGTATAGCCCATTTACACAGGATCTATTAGACAGAGACTAGAGACTAATTGTAGCTATAAAGTATCTGATTCGAGTCATCTAAGGGGTCTATATTCTGCTGATAGAGGATGAGATCAGGGTGGCAGGTCCAACAAGTGACACTTAGTCGTGCAAGTACTGTATTCCTACGGTAGCTCTTACGAGATGGCAAAGAAGTACACTTTTTGCCATAGGTCTTTGGTCCAAGTGACCTACTGGTTTCTTTTGATGCGGCTATCGTCTAATGCAGTAGCTAATTTCTTCGATGTCTCGAAGAATCGAGTTTGCCTTTTCCTTCACAGGCCTTACCTTGAGCCCCCCGTTCTTGATGACTCTTTCATCAAAAGTGCTTTTATGTGTCATACTCAATAACCTTGACATTCGGTCTGTCATCAAGTCTATGACTCAGTAGAATATTGCTCATCTTTCCCATACCATATGGTTTTTTTTTTCTTGTATATCTTCCTTTCATCATTCTACCCTGAACTTAGTGTAGTGATCCATCTCCTCGCCACACTAGCATCAAAGTCTCCGATGCGCCCTTTTGACGTTTTTTGGCTCGCGATTCGAGCTGTATCTTGCTTGATACCCTTACAGACTCGTTGTCCTAGAATGACTATCCTTGGGCAGTGTATATTTGTGTGAGTACTGATGAATATCACTCTTGAATTGCTGTCTTAGACGCAAGCAAGGGGAAGGGCCATAAGACGATAAACCTGGTGCCTGTTCTTTCATCAAACTCTCCAAGAACAAGTCAAAAGCTCTCATCGATACCATTATACCGCATCTGTCTTTGACACCATCGGTTTCGTTCTCACTCGACAGACAAACGCGACCTACTAACCTCTTATACGGATCCCATTCGAACTTGAGTCGACCAGCTTTCGAACAAACCTCAGTTACTGGTACGTCCTTGATCTCTGTCCAGGACTTTCTCTGCAAACACACAGATATGTCGGAACCAGCAAAAGCAACAATGGCAAACTTACCAAGCACAGGTCATACCACCCACACCTACCAGCATCCCTCTCCACCTGCCTGACGAGATACTCATGAGTATTGCACAACTCACCGATGATGAGGATTTCTCCACCATACGTGCCGTCTCCAAACTCTTCCACGATGAGATACAAGACCGATTTGCCGACCTCTACTTTACCAATGTCTACTATCCCGCCACACCTGCGGGTCTCGCTCGCCTTATCGAGATCTTCCAGCATCCTCTATTCTCGCAAAAAGTTTGTAGTGTCCTTGGTTTCAGCCAAGCACTGCCGGGTCACAGATGATGGTCGTCAATCGTGTGTGGAAACCCTACACTCTGGAACATATACAATGTCATTGCCGACTCCATGCAAGCCCGCAATTTTGGCGTCTTGTTGATCGATGACTTGTCGCTGCGAGACCAAAACGAAAAATACCAATGGAGTACGCTTCCTACTTGACATCCTACTGCAAACCCCGAGCAATTCACAGTCGATATCCAAGACTCTGCCACTCCGATACGGAAAGAATTCATCAATCAATGTCTGAGCCTCTTGAAGTCCAGATGCGACGGAAAGTGTACATTTGTCGTTCGCATTGTGCACAAGACTGCCAGAAATACTCCTTCAGCGTCAGTCACATTGAGACACACCAATCTCGGTCGCAAAATTACCTGCATCGGCTTGCACAGATACAAATCCTTTACACAGGAACTCGCCTCTACAGACCGACTATCCGAAATTGAGCCCTTCGACTGCGAATTCACCAGGCCATACGGCCATCTGGGCTTGCAAGATATTGTGGAAAAGCAAAAAGACACTTTGCGTCGCATCACCGTCAGAGATGCTCACGCCGCTAGAGTCTCGTCGTATGAGGCTCTGATCAATATCATTGTGGCTTGCGATAATCTTGAGTTTTGCCATATCAGTAATCTGAGAACTCTTGGTGGTGGGGGTTTGGGGTTCAGGGGTACTTTTGAGGCTAGTGGGGTTGATGAGATTAGAAGAGGTTTGTTGGCCTTGGAGTGGGGATGAGCGACCGAAAGGTAGGTTATTGTCTATGGGAAATTGAGAGTGAAAAGAGAAGGCGTGGATCAAGGCAAGGGCGACTGCCGGTGGTATAGAAGAGGGAAGTCGCACATCAGATCGGAAAAAAAACTTCAGCTTGGCGAACTGCTTTTCAGTCAGCGTGGAAAATGTACAATGCTTTTCAGTCAAACATTAATCCATTCTGAAAGTCCTGTTGCCACGAGCTCTCTTGAATTATCTGTTTCGTATACATTGATAACACGGATTAATATGGTGTGAGTTCTCAGACGGTGCTTTTCACAAACCTTGAAAGCAAGTCAGGAGACTCAAGATCTCTTCGACCAAGTACTCTTTAGTCAGCATCAAGAAGGCACGCTACCTTCAGCTTCATCAGTACGTCCCTTGAGACAACTGAAAGCGAGAGCTCTTTCTGGGCAATACTCCATGACACTCGTGAACACTCTCTATTGTTCTGGTAATCTGTTTTAGTCTACTGACCTCTGAGACATCGTTCTTCCTCCTTCCCCCTATAATGATCAACCACGTTTGAGCCCTGAGAACGTGAGATACTGATCTTGGCCTCGATAGCCCGGCATTGTAACGGAGGAAGTCGGGATCTCGATGCGCATCGTACCATTGCCAAAGAAATACGCACTCGAGTATATCCTGGCGGCTCAGTGACGGCTATGCAAGACGATCCTGACAGAATTCAGAGATGATTGTTCTGGCACAGCAAATTGCTGGACAAGATAATCGAAATTAGGCTTCCCTTCCTCCGCCTCAAGAAGTAGCTCTCCGCAATAAGAGTCTCGGGCAAACGAAGCCTTGCAGTGACCTGGAGCACACACAAGTTGCGATGCGTTGTGACCCTGAAGGGCGCTGAAGGATATCGTAAGATAATTGTGGAAGCCGGGATTAGTCTGTGCGGAGTACAAGCGCCATAAACCGGAGAATTCATGAAGAGGCACGGTCACGCCTCGACGGACCATATCTTCTTGCATTTGCACAGCGTGGATGGTAGTCGCGACATTGCCAGCACGCTCATTGTCAGAGTCACCAGAGACAAATGCCTCAGCTTTGATGGCTATGGCCGTAGAGTCTCTCTCAGTGTTCGTGTCCAATTCGATATCCTCGTCCTTCTCGGTCTTGATGGCTACACTGGTAGGTCTTTCTGTTCTGATGACACGATCGTAACGTTCTTCTGCTTCATTCTGTTGCCGATGTCTAGTAGGTACAGCTGTTGTACCGGTGTTCTTTTTCTCAATGACATCCTTGACTTTTCTCCAGGGAACGAACTCTGCTACCTCGTTCCAGATGCCGGCGAATTCAATAGAGTCCAGATTGCCGTTGTAGTCATGTAAGTGAGAAGTCTCAACTGTAAAGGACATTTTTCCCTTGCCCCAAAGTGTCATGTTTCCCAGATGCTCACTGTCGAGATCGGCTATGAGCGCAACAGCACTGCCTTTGATCTTGTTAGACGGCGAAAACTGCTTGATCCCAGATTCACTCTGGTTCTTGTGGGGTCCACTCAATAATGCACCACGGTAGTGGCGATGAGGACTGTTACGATGGATGGTAGTTTCCCAGAATTTGAGATAGACGCAGCCGTCCTCTCCAGGATTATAGACTGGTGCGTAGAGCCGCCATAGCCCATCGAACGGTCCACGGGCTACTGCTCCAGGATTGTTTTTGACAAGGTCGGTAGTTGTGATCTTTTGGGTCTCGACCTCAGCTGCGCGAGCCTCAGCAAATTGAATCCACTCATCGTTGGCGGATTCTCTAGTAGCATTGCGCCCTTCGAGACAATCGTGCTGGTGGTTTTCAGATCCTTGTGGACTGTTGCGAGCATAAGGTTTGTCCCAGAATGCTGCAAATTTAGTTGACACTTGGCCACTGGCGGATTCACCTAGAAGAGACGTCGGGATCGTGACAAGCATCATACCGTCTCCCGCAAAAGTAACGCTTCCTTTATGACCTTTGCCGTTATGGTCTTGAAACTCTATCCTCATGGTCTTGCCGCTGACCGATTTGGGCGGCGAGAACTGCGAGATGGAGAGAGTCTCCGTATTGAGAGGTGTCCTTATGACAAGACTGCCTCTGTAGTAGCGAGACCCAGGATTGAACTGTTCCTGCCTATTCGTCGTTGTTTCCCATAGTTGTATCTGAGGATAGCAGTTGTTCTCAGGCTTGATCGTTTCGGTGTAGAGCAGCCAGTCTCCAGACAAGAATCCTACAGGTGTGTTTGGTCGATTGATAGTTGGATTAGAACGATTCTCTGCCTTGGTAAGCCGGCATCTGGAGATCTGAGCTAGTACCTCATCTCGACGGCTTCTTGCAAGTTGCATCCAATCGTGGTCGACAGCTTCGCGTTCAAAGTCCTCTTCTTCCTCAGACGTATTATCCTCGCTACCAGACGTATCTTGTGCAGCTTCAACGTCGTTCTCAGAATCACTTTCGGAATCGCTCTCTTCCTCGACCTTGACAGCCACGCTAGCATGTCGCTCTGTTCCAATGACTCGATCATGGCTCTCAGCCGCTTCGAAGTGGCCATTGTGTTCGCCGTTGAAGTTGGCTCCATCGTCGTCACTAGTGTCTGTGTCTTGGTCGTTGTCACAGCCAGCGTTCGCAGTGTTGGTGTTCAGCTGGGGATTCTGAATTTCTGGATGTTCTGCTAAGTACTCCTGGTCCTGTACAGACGCTTTCCAACTCTTTGAACGCAGCCGAGGGTTCTGGGTCTTGCACATCTGGTTTGTGTGTTTGCCAGTATTGTGATGGGGCAGACTGCAAGGCTTGTGCACATCTAGCCGAGCAGAGTCGTCGACTTGTGAGATGTTGCGCTTTGCCGGCTGTCGCGATGATGTTGTTGCGGGTGCATGAGCGGGGCTACTTCTCTGTTCTTCCAACAAGCGATTGCGTTCAACGATGACCAGATCAACCAGCTCGTTGAAAGTCAGATCTGATGTTTGGTCCAGCACTAGAACATTACGAGTTTTCAACAGCGTCTTACGCCAATCGTTATACTCAGAATCGAGTGAGTCGAGGAAAGCCAGCTTCAAGAAGTTTTCTGGAAGACATTGCTCGGTGTTGTGACCGACCAAATGATTGTATCGGTTGAAAGCGTTCCGAAGCTCATTGGCGATATCTCTGGGTGAGCTATCAAGTTCATATCCTACCATGAGATCTTCACTGAACAGTCTGAATACACGCTGACCATCCGAGGTGTAGTATTCAGACTTAAGACCGACATAAGTGTGATGCGCATTCGAGCCATCGAATGCAGTGAGATCGACAGCTGAGGCATTGCGCATAGCCTTCAGTAAGCTTTCATTACGGGACCGCCAGACTGCAGTACGCTTGATGTTGTCGTTCCATTCAGCGGTAGTACTCTGCTTGCCTTCGAGTGATTGCGGATGCTTCGCTTCGCCATTGAGAACTGTATCGGTGCCAGCCATCAAGGCGGCGTGCTGTAGCGCATCATTCCATTCTTGCCAATTAGCTTCACCCTGCAATTTCGGGATGTCATTGTAGTAGTTGTCGTGCGAACAACTGGCCTTTGCTAATTCCTTGACCAACGAATCAGAGAGTGTAAGACGGCCACTCATCGCGGTGGCTGCCATAGCGGGCGTTGTGTGGACCAAAAAGACGTTGTCGGATGTTGATGTCCCGAAAGCGCGACAGGAATTTTTGGGACGAATGCCAAGCAATGCTGTTTGCTCTGCGCTTTCACGACTCTCCGACACGACAATTGCTAAGTCCCAGCTATGGAAATGCAAAAAGTTGTTTGAGATAAGAAGATATCCATTGAGAGCTGATTGATAGCATCACTCCTCTCAGTGGAAACTGTTGAAGTACAGTAAAGTTTGTGGATTTTGATAGCCATCGTGTGGGAAGCTGGAGAGACACGGTTCCAATGGTTTTTCCTGCAGCACATTTTGAGCATTAACTTTATGCACGAGTTGTGCAGGACGCCTAACTCAACTCCACTGCAACTTCAGTTCGTCTTACTTTCCTCTCTCTACATCGAGTGGCTCCCAACATATATCTCATAAAACAACCAATAACTAAGATGCAATCTGACAAGAAACGTAAGGCCGACGAAGAACTTCCGGTCGAGGAAAAGTCCAAGGCTACCTCGTCTATCAACTCGACCACGTCAACCCCGAAATATGTCTATGTAGTTCAAGATATGCAACGAGATCCCTACAATCCACTCGAACAAGACATACTCGGCATCTACACCAATCTCGAGACTGCCAATGCTGCAGCTCGTGACCGTTACAACCAAGACTCTACTACGGGAACATTGAGGATGCACATCAGACCAGAGCATGAGGACCTGCAAAGCGGAGGGTACCGCGATATGCCAGACGACCAAGCGGAAGACTACTCGGACGACGGGGTTACAAACGTCCGCTTACGCCATGATGGGGGGCTTCGCTTCGGTAGGTGCGATCAGGAAGGTCAGGTCTGTGTTGTGTGGGTGGAGAGGAGAAAACTTGACCCACCGGCTAAATCGAAGTCCAAGGGAGTGCCTGAATCGATGGCACCAGCGTCTTCAGCTTATGGAGGAAACAACCAATATGGAGGTAGCAACCAATACGGAGATGCCAGGGCTTATACTGGCCACCAGGGTATCCATGTAGGCGGTCTGGACGACGAGTGTGGCTCAGGCCCAGAACCGGACTACGATCCTCTTTAAAGACCTCACCAACATTCACAGCGCAAGTGGTTTCGACAACGAGCCATCCTTTTAAGAATCGGAAGTTTGACCGTCTGCTGATGAGCACTGGCGTGCATCCATTCGATGAAAGATTGAGGGTATCATAGCTTACCGATATAGACCAGGATTGCATTTCGTACCCGACAGAGAGGCTGCATTGTATTTATGTTTTGGTGATTGGAGGTTGTGGCTGTCGAGGGCTGAGGATGATACCAAGTGTTTACGCTTTCACTATTTGTTTACAAAATCCGTTCACTAAGACCGCGGGTGCAGAAAACCAATGTTGATCAAACAAGCGATTGAATTATCTTTCGAATAGACACCTACCTACCGGTCGATTGGTTTCCTCCAGCCATATCGTTAATGCAACCAATACAGCCGACTAAGACACCTCGGGGCGCTATAACCAAGCACCCGGCAGTAAACCACCCAATTATAACCATTTAACAAAGAATGCAGTCATGTGGACCGTGGTCGAAGCTGCTTGAATACCAATCATGTAGTCGGAAACGTGGTGCATGTAGAGCACAGAGCGGGCGTAGAAATCATCAGTGGCATGAGATAACAAATGTAGCTGGAGTTGTCTCTCGTGGAATAGGTCATGTCGAATAGCGTGACTGGTACTACCCGAACGCTGATCCACGGCAACTCTCTGCTCATTTGGGTATGGTGAGCTGGAAGTCCTTGTACTCGTCATCCTCGTCGAAAAGGAGCGAAAGCTTGTTCATGGGCTCGATAGGAGCATCGTCGACTTCCATAGCGGCATTACGCTCGCGAATTAGCTCTTCTACTTCGGCGTCATCGGCCATCAGATTCTCCAGTACAGTTCTGGTCTTCTTCTCGGCAGGGGTAGCGGGCTTGTCGTGGAGAGTAGACAGTGGACGTCTTGACGCAGTAGAGATGGCGCGGCCTCTAGCATAGCCGAGTGTGTTGCGTGAAGCGGTAGTGGCAGTAGCATGACGAGACGACGATGCAGTGGGGGCACTCAGGGTCGAAGAGGGCTTTCGTGACAGAGGGCGAGTAGCAGTGGCCGGACGTGAGCGAGCAGTGGCAGTTGCTGTGGGGGCAGCAAAGCGGGGACCAAGTGCAGTTGTTGATGATGATCTCGATAGAGCACTGACAGCACGTCGGGCCGACAGGCTGGAAGGGGCTCTGGACTGCTGCTCCCTCTCCTCGAAGCCCTTGCGGACCTTTGTGAGGTCTAGACTGAGGAATTCATCGGCTTCGAGGGCGCGGCGGATGATGTCTTGCTGGATCTTGTCGGTACGAGCCATCATTTCGCGATTCTTGCGTTCAGATGGACGCACGCCGTGCTCGTCAGGAGCGTTTCCAAAGGCGCCCCAGATACCGGTCGTGGCATACTCGGGGGAAAGGATCGAGTAGTCGCGTTCGTGAATTGTGTCTGGATGGTCAGGTAGGGCTGGGACAGATCAGTCGATGAGTCGGAGAGTGAAGCAAGGACAGACTTACGAATTGATCTGGGAGGCATATACTCAATGTCTGGGACACCATCATTTTGCTCCTGCTGAAGCGGTTCGGCCTGGTGAATCTTGACCTTCTGTCTGCGCAGTCGAGGACTGAGAGTCTTCTGGGCAGATGCTTTGATGGTCAAGGGAGCCGGAGTCTTTGCCTTGGCGTTAGTCGTTTTCATGCCCAGAGGGGCGCGGTTGCGTGGGCCAGCCGGAGTGATGAAGGCATTGGGATCCAGGTTGACCTTCTTGGTCGTCTTGGTAGTTCTGAAACCAGAGTTGAAAGCATCATTTTCGTCGTTTTGGTTGCGGCGGAAGGGCGTCTTGGGAGCTTTGTTGGCCGGGGTTTTTGCCTGTTGATTCAGTGGTTTCGCAGCGGCGGCAGCTTGATGCGCGTAAGCCAGGTTCTCTTGGTCAGCGCGTGCAGCGAACATGGTGGTCGATTGTCGTGTAGTCTCTCTCTCTCTCTCTTTGATCCAGGTGTGGGAAGGCCAAAGATTTGTGCAATGCGATAGGCAGTAAATGTAGGTCGCGTGGTTGTTGAGAGCCTCTTTGTTTACTTCGGCTTTTACAGTCGCATGACGGACCTTTAGATGAGCAATTGCGACCGTGTCAAGTTTCAACAGGCGTGACAGGACGACGTGCTACGAACTATTGTCCTAACCACGGTTGGAGAAGGAGGCCTGGCCGGTCGTCTGTTGATGCTCGCTGTCGACGCGGCAACGGCAGCTGTCACGGACCAGCAAGGTCGCCTTGGCTTGGCGGGCATCGGAGGTCGGGGCCCGGACAAAGCACAGCGTGGGTGGTCCAAACGTCTCTACCACACCAAACTTCGAGAAGCATCCCCCCTCCCCCTGAACCTCTACACTTTATACACATAATACTGCAACCCAAACAAGACCGCTTCCTCGACCTCCCTCTACATTCTACCTATCTTCAGCTCTTCAGCGCCTCTGACCCTCTACCACAACTCCACCCCTCAACAATCACAACAAACACACAAGATGGATGCCATCAAGCAGGTGCGTGTCATCAACAAAAGCTCCAACACCTTCACTCTGCATGCCACGTCTACCTGATGAAACTCAACGATTCCCCTTAATACACCGCAAGGTGCATGATTCGAAATCGTCCAAATTACAGTC
The DNA here is from genome assembly GCA_026538705.1 of Aureobasidium sp. GC_Fusr_1. Classification (NCBI taxonomy): domain Eukaryota; kingdom Fungi; phylum Ascomycota; class Dothideomycetes; order Dothideales; family Saccotheciaceae; genus Aureobasidium; species Aureobasidium sp. GC_Fusr_1. The sequence continues at coordinate 94,282 of JALPCE010000017.1, forward strand.
TATATCTGATCATGATGTCGCTGCTGCCCTCCCACATTACCCCTCGTGCCCCACCGCTTCTTCAGCCACAGCTGACGAGTCTCTCAACAACAGCGCATGAACGCCCTCCGCCTCGAGGCCGACGAGTCCGCAGCCAAGAACGAGGAGCTCAAGGCAAAGGTCAAGTCGCTTGAGCAGGAGAACCTCGCCAAGGAGCAAGAAATCACCTCGTTGAAGCACAAGAACCAACTCCTCGAGAGCGAGCTGGAGAAGCTTGAGTCTGGTCTCAAGGACGCAAAGGCCACCGCCGACGAGAGCGCTCAGCACGGCACCCAGAACGAGAGCTTGCAGAGAAGACTGCAGCTCCTCGAGGAGGAGGCTGAGGAGGCCGACAGAAACTTGAGAGAGACCAACGACAAGTACGTTTATACATCTCACATGCCCCTGATACCTTTGCTAACACAATACCCACAGGCTCCGTCAAACCGACGTCAAGGCCGGCCACTACGAGCGCAAGGTGCAAGCCCTCGAGGCCTCTCGCGACCAGTGGGAGGCCAAGTACGAGGAAATGGCCACCAAGTACAATTTGACCAAGAAAGAGCTCGACGACTTTGTCGCCGAGATTGGCAACATCTAAGCCACGTCTTCTCATCACCTTTGCATCCGTTCGTCGCGGCTTCTTTCGTATTCTCCCGTCGGCCTGTTTCCATCGACGTTTCTTCATCTTGGGTTGTCAGCATGGGCGTCATCACCGCTACGTAGAGAATGAGAGCATTCTCCGAGCGTTTTTCTGAACTTGTTACTCGTTTAAAAGAAGTCATCATCTCCCTCGCACACGATACCACCACCGCTTTGCCGATCAAATGGAAGCTTCTTTGACATGAAAAAACAAAATGCTTATTCGGGTATCATGCGTGCTCTTGAGAACTGAAATGCCTGCGCCCATCACTTCTCCGTCCTGGCCTTCTTTGCAGCGGCATTCTTTGCCTTTTGCTTGTTGCGCGTCTCCTTCCTCTCGCCCTTGCTCTCGTATCTGAACTTCTTCTTCTTGGGCTTGCTCTTGGGATCCACCTTCTTTCCTTTTGACCAGACTGTCCTTTTCTTGACCACATCGCCGTCCTTGCCATCTGCATCTTCCTTTACCACAGTAGTCTGCTCTTCATCGTCCGAGTCTTTTGCAAAAGCTTTTGCGTCTTCCATGGCTTCGATGGTGACTGTTGTGTATTTGTCCTCGTCAACATACTCGTCCACACCGTCGATGGACGGTCTAGGCGGCGAAGCAATGCCATCCCATTCTTCTTCGTCTTCTGCGGCAGATGTCTCGTCGTCCGAATCCTTGTTCGCTTTTCTGAGCAGGTCATTTACTTCGGCGACATGGCGTTCCAGGTCTACTTTTCTCTGATCGCGCATCTGTGTTTCCTCGCGTCAGCATCTTGATCAAGTAATATGGTGACAATGTTGCATACCTCTTTCCTCGCCTTGACCTTTTCTTCCTTTTCAATCTTGGCGGACTGTTCTTGGGCGTGCTTGATGCGCTGTTGCTTTCTCTTGCGGAAGCCTGTGAGCCATTCGTTACGCGCTTCCGGGTCGAATTTCAATTCGTCGACTTGGGTGGTTGTCTTGCGGCGTTTTGCTGGTGGTGCTCGGGGTGCTTGTCGTGGTGCCATGGTGATTCTGGTGTCTTGACAGGGGTTTCAAAGAAGAGCGATGTGGGTATATCGTGAGAGAGTGTATGCGACTCGGATCTTCTGGTTGTTGAGATAAATATGTGCTGAGATGTGGAGAGAGATGGTTGGTTCGTCTTGTTAGCAGAGCAGAATCAATTGTTGCAGAGACCAAAAAATCAGTGTCCGTGCGCCAACGATGATGATCCCATCGCTGGACCTGGGACGTTTGCTATTCGACTGACTTCACCTCCCCTACTGCCTCATCATAATCAACGTCGACATCGTGTGGGCAACATTGTCTCGGACGACTGGCCTCGTTTTGAAAAAGCCTTACTTCTCGAACGAGTCCAGACTCTTCTCGATTTACAAGGCTAACCTTTCTCTGTATAAGGACCCTGCTTTCAAAGCGGTTGTCACACTGGGTGAAACGACACACATGGCGCGTGAGGAGCTTCCTTGAGTGACCCATCGTCCTGTGCTTTATAAGGTTCCCACTCCGCATCAGTGTGAGTTCTGCGGCATCACGAGACATGACGGCTTGATTTCAGTTTGGCAGCGCATCGCCCAGCCAAACTTATACAGCTGTCATCAATGTCATGTGAGACAAGGTGCCGAAACTTTTATGTCCACAGGATATGAGGACATTCGTGGTATGAAAGAGCTTGCTGCACGAAAAAAGCAACTGGAGCAGTCAAAGTCTGGATCACCTTGAGCTAGAGGCACTGCTGACAGCAAAACACCATTCAAGAACCATCAAGCTCACTGTTCATGGCTTCAACAATGCCGGGGGTTAGGCGTTGTTTCTGCATCTACAAAATCATCACTCTCCTGAAAAACTATCTCCATCAGCTTTCTCGTCAGCCAACTGACAGCTACACCGTTCGGTTTGCTTCAGTCGCCAGCCCAAAGGACCAACGAGACCAATGAAAATGTCTCCCTCCTGAGCCTCAACAGGTACACCGATCAATCAAGTCTTTTGCGGCTCACCAGCAATGGGCGCTGATCGATATCGTACACTGGTTTCTACAGTAGATAAATCCCAGAGAGAGGCCATGGGGTGGAGGCAGAACATGTGGTTTCGCCTCCAGGGAGAAGAAAGTCCTGTGTCTTTTGGAAAGTTTGTTGAGATATTGAAAGAGAAAGGCCTCTGCACTTGACAAAACGACAGCTTGGTGACCTGGCTACCGAAATATTGTATGTAGCTTCAAAGCCTTCTTCATGTCCGCAGTGCTCATAAGGTATTGAAGAACATGCCTAGCTGCATGCTTTATGCTGTCTGCGTTGTTGGTCCACCTCATTTGTATCGGACAGCTGTAAATCGTAACAGCAGGAGACTCATGTTTGGACAAAGACTGCAGATTCTAGCCTGTCTTGAGTCTCTGCCTAAATCAGGAGAGACATCCGCTTTCACTCATCGCGCCGCAACACAGAAGGCCAAAGAGCGCGCCGGAAAACCACAATCGACTTTCGCCCAAAGGCGCCAGTTCGCCCAAAGGCGCCAGCAGGCAAGCCACAGCAACCACCAAACAACATTGCGGATTCGAAAACACAACCACTCTTTACGAAAATCATCTCTCTTTCCTTCTTCATGAGTTCTGAGTAACTCACACGCACTTTCCATCATGGCGGCCGATTACATTACCTCCGCCGAGCAAACCATGACGCTCGTCCGCCGCCTTGCAGCTCACCTCGCCGCCGAACCAAATCTTCCCGCTGCCGAAAACCTTACTCGTGGTGAAGTCGACGCTTGGATCAGAGCACTAAACACTGGCATCCATGGTCGGGTGATTGATCTGCTTGCTCTACCTGTGCTAGAATGTCTGCTCTACATGCGGTAAGTCGTTGCATCATCAGACATTACTGAATATGTCACTAATGTCATTAACAGTGGCAGAAACCTTGCCTGGAAAATCAAACATTTGAGACGTGCCCCTTCTGAAATGTTTCAGCCTGTTGTTGTCAACCCCTGGGTTCAAGAGGATGTTACCTTGAATCGCGACAACCTTCCATGGATCCCTGGTGACCGCCACCAAGCCATCGAAATAAACGATGATGCAGAAGATCTTGTGGATACAGATGAGCGGGCTGTTATCGAACACCAAGACCCCCAGGAAGACTTCACAAGTCCCGAAGGGGAAGGTACTCAGCTCGCTGTCACTCTACAAGATGTTGACGAAGACGACCACCCTACACTACAAAATATCGACCAAGATGCTCTTTTGCTGCCTGGTACCACGGCCGAGGCCACTAGTCACACCAGGTCGCCAGCCATTCACAATGCAGACACTGTTATGCAAGATGTACCTGAGCCAGACGACTCTGAAGAATCCAGCTCAGCACACAGCAACCCCGACCACGAAGACCCACCCCACTCCACCTCCACAACCAGCGAAGAGTCACCCAATCTTGCCTACGACCAATCTGATCGAACTCTCTGGTGCACCTGCAACGGTCCAGACCCCGAGGACGGTACTTACATGGTCCTCTGCAATAACCACGAAGACAATGACGTGAGTTATCAGCCCCAAAATTGCTTTGTTACACTTTTGCTAACCAAAAGCTACAGTGCAAAGGAAAATGGTACCATCATTCATGTGTTGGTTTACAAAGAAACCCTCCAAAGAAGGTGGATTGGTACTGCGAAGATTGTCGCAAGAAGTTCAACCTTGGTGTCTACAGTAATGGCTGTGTGGATCCGAAGAGAAAGGTTAATCCCAAGAGAAAGCGATGAAAGAGACAGGGGCATGACCACCAACATTTGTGTGGATGTAGAAGAATCAAAGCATCAGATTGTAGGTCAAAGGGAAAACGAGCAAAGGAATCTAGTCATCATGAATGCAGTTTGGATGCAAGAACTTGGGGGTGTGACCGCCAAAGCAAACAGCATCTTGCTTTCTCAAACAACAAATCGCGTCTTGGGACTCTCACATCATACCTGACTTCTTGCTTTGTCGTCTTCCACCGTAATGAATAAAAGCTTGCAAGTCCGGTGACAACAATAGATACTGCACTGCACAAGCACATGTATCCAGCTTCCAAAGGTCTCTCAGCCTTGCTAGGTCATGCAATTGACTGACTCGACTCTCTACAGAGAACGCAAGGCACGACGATCTCTAATGGTTGTATACGCTGTAGATAGTAGTGTCGACAAGTACAACTTTTGCTCGACCTTGACTTTACCCCTTTTTTCTTCATTTTTCTTTTCTCTTTTTTCTCTCTTGTTATTTCCTCTCAGTCTTTGGAGTTTGGGGTCCACTGATTGGCAAAACTTACGTCAAAAGTAATGATGGTATATGTAAAGGGTAACAAGACCAAACTGTTGAGATGTCATTGCTGCTTCTGTTCAGCAAGATGCCGCTGTGAGATTGGAAGCATCAAAGCACCAGTTTCGACAAAGAACAATCAACTCGTTTTTGTACCTCTAGCATTGCTGACTTTTTCGTACTGACTTTCCGACTGCTTACACTCTCTTGACTAGGTCTGGATATCTGTTCTTACTTCTCACATGGGATATGTTTCATTTCTTCGGTGGCTGCAGTTCATCATACTGGTCATCAAAGCTCAGAGCACTCAGCTATCACGGCCGCTCGATAGGGGAACGATACCTTGGCTCTGTCATGATTCCGGTACTAGAGGAAAATCGTTGGAAGAGAGTCTATTGCAGAAACATCAACGAATTTTGCATGTCACAAGTTGATCCGAGTAGAGTCTTTCGGCAGCAGAAGACTTTCTTCAATTCGTAACTTGACGATAACAGGATCTTGCAGAGCAGCGATATCAGCAACGAACGATTGTTTCCTTCTGAAACTCGTGGGTTTGATTCATGAACACTCCTCAAACGCATCTTACCGCAACAAAACATGGTGGGACACATTCTAGCGTGCCAGTCTCGACCCTTCACTTCTGCACAAAGTCCTTGACCAGATCCTCCACCATCTGAGTCTGCATCTTGGTGCTGAAGAAGATGACAATGAACTTGCGCAACTTCATCTCAAAGTCTGTGACGAAGTCTGGGTCGCGATTGATCTCTTGCTTGACTGCATCACGGATCTCGGCCTTGAAGTCGTTGAGTGTGAAGTTCTTGAGAAATTCCAACATTGTAGTTGCGCTGAAGCTGTTCATTTCGGGCAGTATGTTGACCAAGCCCATGATAGTCTTCTCGATGCCGCAATTGAGGAGGAAGTCGTTCCAACCGGGAGATGGAATTTCGTGTTCTGACTCTAAACGTTCAGGGGTGCTGTCGTACCGGATTAGCAGATGTTCCTACTTTATTATGCTTTCTTGATTGACTTGCGGATCTCCAGAAACATATTCGACCTCTTGGAGGAAAGCGTTGATCACTTCCCATTCTTCAATGAGAGGATTGATGTCCTTGTCACCCAAAGTGGCCCACAGAGTGTATAAGCGGTGATGCATATCTCCTAGACTGAGTCTCACTTTGCGTAACTCTGCCACGGAGACCTTACAGAAACCAGACTTGGATCCTGTAGGAGCGTTTTTTACTGCATCGTCGTCCATCTGGACCATCGGTTAGTCTTGAGTAAGGACAGTTGATGTAGACTAGACGTTCTGCGCACCTTGCTTGCCTGCGAAGAAGTCGAAGACCTTGAGAATGGAAGTTGCGAGTGAGAAGAAGTTGCAAGATCGATAAGACGCGTGAGAAGAGAAACAAAGCGTAAGAGTTGGAAAGAGTTGTGCTCACTTTCACTCAGTCGTCACACCGTCCAAAGACTGATCAACAAAACAAGCAGCCAGGCCTACTGTTGTTTGTTTATTCGCTCGAAGTAGGGTTCCGCAGCAACAAGAATATCTTGATGATCACTTAGGTGGTGGATGCGCCTTATCTGGACCATATGATTGGAAATTTATGTCTTCCTTCATTGAATGTCGAAAAGACATGCAACTGCAGCGAGTGGAAATCGAACCCACAATTTCCTCGATTCAGAGTGATCTATTGCCGACACTAAAGGTGTCTGACACCACACCCCTCTCGCTTGTGTTTGTAAGATGTATATTGCCTTTACAATACACCATTCCTATACTGCAAAAACCGAAATGCCTGACAAAGCATACCAGATCGAGGTGACAGACTGATTTTGTAAGTAGTATAGCAGCGAAAGGTGCAGCTCTGTTCTATAAACCATCATTGTGTTACCAACACAGCATCTTATTTGGTCAGTGTTGGATCGATATTCGTTGTCGAGAAGGATGGACATCTCTCCAAAGTCATTACCGTGATCCTAATTCTTTCAATAAAGCCAGGATGACCGCTCTTCTGGCGACATAGATCGAGAGCCTTCAATAAAAAAGTTCCTTTCGGCAGTGCTATTCTCTTACTGGATAGACTGCTGAGCCAATCTTGGTTGCCGAGAAGACATGTGAGTTTGTTCCTGTTATGGAAACACTGGCGTCTGCTAAGGCGGAGGATTTGCTCCTCGTCCCTCTCCGTTCTTTACAAACTCATTTGCCAGTCTCCGGTCACCAGCTCGAAGCGATATGAAGCTGGTTACTGGACTCGTTGCCGGTCTGGCGTTGGCCAACACCATCAATGCGACTCCTATCGCTGCTCAAGAGGACAAAGATTTTCTAATCCACCAACCTCGTTTCGAACTAAACGCAACTGCTGTCGACCCTATTAAGACACAAACGAAGAACAACAACTGGGCTGGTGCTGTCCTCGATGGATCAGACTTCCAGACCGTGACTGGCAATCTCCATCGTCCCAAAGATCAGCTTGGCCGCCGGTTCAACACCCATACTTTTTCGAAAAAGCCGGTACTGCTGCCTGGGTGGGACTCGATAGAAGTACATACCATGGCGTAATCATGCATACTGGGGTGACAATGCGGATCTCCAACGAAGGGTACCTCGAACACGAAGCAATCTGTGAATAGTTTCCACACAAACTGGTCACATTCAAGAATTTCAAGGTCTCACCTGGCGATAGTGTGACTCACCATCACAGCCTCTTCTGATAGTGGTGGCGTTGCCATCAATGAAAACAACACCACGGGTCAATCTGTCACACACAAATTTGTCGGACGCAAACCTTACCTTTGTCGGACCAATGCGGACTGAACTGTCGAAGATTTCGTTAAAAAGCGTCACAAATACCATGCTCTCTTTGCAGACTTTGGCAGTGTGACGTTCACTAATGCTTCGGCTGTCACTGGGGAAGGGACCAGGTCTGGTCCTACCAGTGCATGTATTCACGACATTGTCGGCAAAGACTCGCACGGCAAGGAGTATATTTGGACCGATACCGCTGTAAACGACTCGACGATTTCCGTTTCTTACGGTAAGCGACCTGTACCGGAGGATGATGGCTCAGTTGTGCATTAACTTCTGTCACATCGGAGACTTGCTCACTGCTCATGGTGACTTACAAGTTATGGAAAGCCACGGTTGAAACGAGACTGTAGGACATGCAAGTTCAAGGAGAGTTGAACAAGGATGGCTGATCTCAAATGCCAGAGAAGAATTGCTTCGAGATGCTTTGAGATCGATATTCAGAATAGTATCTCTGTTTCGAGATCGGTTCACGAACCCGATATATGGTTCTCCAAGAATGTAGATTCTGAAACAGCTACAAGACTGTCGAATACCTGAATATAACATAACTGAGTGCAATACGGTTTTACCAATGAGTTGTCTAGCTAAAGCGCAAATTTCTGTCTCAAGTTGTAATCCATTGATTTCTGGACTGCCTTGATAACCCAGACGAGAAGACGTTTTCTCACATTGCATTCGAAATTGTCCAGAAACTCTGGATTTCGCTTGGCCACTTGCTTTGTGGTAGCGAGTAGGAGGTTCAACCACTGGGCAAGTTCTTGACTCTGCAAAACCTTCTGGATGAGGGGAGCTTCAGGTCCTTCGAAAGCTTGAATTTCCTTGATGGTGGTTTGGATGACTTTTTCGACACCGCTGCTGATCAGAAAGTCCATACAAGCAGGAGGAGCGGGTTCGTAGTCGTCAATGGGCACTGGAGGAGCGAGCTTGTGAGGTTTAGGGGGTGCGAGGATGCTACGAACAGATGTCAGTGTACGTTTTTCAATCTAACGAGTAGCTTCATTGCCCATCCTGAGTGAGAAAATGTCACTACACTGAGATATTGTCTGATGAGAATGTGTACAACCATCACTCTGTGTTGACCACTTCACACAACTCGAGATAGTAGCGTCATTTGTAGGATGTTCCAGAATGAGATTGATTTTGGAAGAAGATTACCTTGGCTGTAACTGGGATATGAACGTAACAATCTCGTTGGCTCTAGACACCATCCAGTTGGCTGCATCCTCTGGATAGATACCAGCGTGGACTTTGGGGCAGCGCATGTATCCAATTGCATCACGTAGGCCTTCAGCTGAATTCCTTGCCTCTATGAGATCTTCTGGAGAGATGTGGTGACCGCCGCGATCTGTCTTCGTGACCCTTGGTGTCTGCTCATTCGTCAGACTTTGGTGGATCATGCGAAATAGTACCAGGCAAATGCTCACCATTTTGACAGTACAATCGACAGGAATCTGATCAGAGCAACGCAAGAAGAAGGACAAAATGTGCAAGGGTTGCGCAGAAAATATTCACGGTTGACATCGCTCTCAATCCGGCTCAATTATCACTGTTGCCAGTCATTGTTGTCAGATTGATCGAAGAAGTGAAGGAAGCTCGTCCAAAGTGTTTGTGGATGAGCCCGTCCCTCTCGCAGCCACGTAGAGCAATCCCCGAGCCATCATAACGGTTGTTGCCAGATAGAAGACGCGTGCAGAAAGTGAATTCGTATGTGGCTGTCAGTGTCACATGTCAACATAGCAACAGGCAGTCGCGACTCCATCATCCAGAACCAAAAGCGTCATCAAAACAACTGCCTCGCTATCATCTATCTCTCGTCATTACATCTCATCCACCCTCTTTTGTTTCGTCCAACATCTCATTCGTGGCCCAAGATGGCGATGCCATCATCTCGGAAATCTATTAGATTCGCATCGCAGCTGGTTAAACCACCTCTCAAGCGCCAGAAGATGAGCAGCGACACTTCCACTTCTACTCTTCCCAATGAAATCACCATCGCTGCAACAACCGCGCACAGCGTCTGCCTGGTGGGCTCTGAAGACCTATCCAGCATGGTCTTTCACGCCGCCGACCTCCAGAGAGTGGCCAACTCTTGGTCCACACATCATCCCTTGACTGGTGCCGAGTTCGAGATGAAGATGTCGTTCAAAGCTTGCGAGAACACCGCCAACAGCCTTCGCAGCACACTTGAGAGCCTGGAAGTCAAAGCTGTCAAAGATCAAATAGCTTGCAAGTGGGGAGACAACACCGGCGGTCTGCATAGCGCGTACTTCAGTGGAAGAAGTCCGAATGATATGCGGCCGACCTTTGAGCAGAGTGAACCGATGTTACAATCAAGGTGGTGAAGTGCTTGACGAAGGCGATTGGCTGTGAATATGGGCTGGAACCATTAGCTTGACTACGACACGAGAAGTGAAAGTGCAGGCTTACTGTATGCACCAATAAGACTCAACATGACTTACTGTTTCTAAAATCTTCTTCCTGTTGCAACACGTTCCGTAGTTTCGAGACACTCGTGAATTCTCCAAGTCAACCCCTAACATGTCAAACTCTTCCACGGTCTCTCACCCTCGTCCGACGGCCAACGAACCACCTCACAAGCGCGCAAAGGTCGTCCACGAAGACCCCACCAAAACCCATCTCAACCCGCCCTCGCGATCAACAAACCCACCAATCCTGACAGTGACCTCGCTGCTCGACGCAGCGTTCCAGCAGATGGCATCCAACAACACCATCAGGGCACAACCAAAGCCCACCACCGCAAACACCTACATCCCCCAGGCCTCTCGTGAGCCCATCTCCACCAAGATCAAGAAACTGCAAAGCAGCCTCAACAAAGTGATGATGGAGGGACAGATTTTTGGACCAGGCAAGGAACAAGTGCTGGACTGCAAACACAATGTCGATGCCTTGGCAGCTATGGTCAAGGAGCTGGATGTTGACAGTGTTGCGTAAGTACTTTTTGTCTTTCCCATCTCTGAGACAGCAAAGAGTTGATGGCTAATTTCCTAACAGGCGCAAGCAATCTCTCGACCTACTGGTGGATGCAGTCATCGACCACCTCTTCGACACATATGTTGACGATGCCATCGCAGCTGTTGACAAAGTCACGAAGCAGTTGATCAGAGATGTGCTTGACAGCGATCTTGGTACTGGTACAGAAAACGTCATGGGTGCGATTAAGCAAAACCTCAAAGATGAGCCTGACGTGCTTCTGGACTTTGAGCCCAAATTCATGCGCCACTTCAAAGAAGTCCTTTCCAACGCAGTGGCTGACTTGGTGGCCGAGAGAAAAAGAAGCTCCGTCCTGAATCGTTTGAACCAGCACATGAAGTCGTGAGTATACTGTAGTATCCTGGTCAACGGACAACATAAAAGGAAAAAGCACGTCCTAGCGAGGGGTGTTATCTCGACGACTCTTTACGAGAATGTTGCTTGTAAACAAATGGATGGAAGAAAGATGAACATACTCAACAGAAACATCATCATCTCCCCTATCCAGACCATCAAGACACAAACAACCACAGCACAAGTACACCACAAGATCAAAAGCAAGCTCGAATCGAAAAAACAGAATCTCCTTATTATTCTTACTTGTCTCACATCGAATCAATCGCACTTTCACATTCGTTCTTCTTGTGTGTCTGGCAAAAGTTCCCGTCTCGCTCCAAAAAAGCCCCATACATTCGTTTCCATCTTCGCTGCTCCATTTTGAGGGGTTGTAAATGCAAGAATAAAGAAACCAACGCCGTATTGATGAAACAAAAGAGATGGTAAGAGCGGGGTGGCGTGGAAAAAGAAGGTGGAAATAGGTGTTTCCAGAAGCCATCGCGGTGAAGATAAAAATAAAAAAACGACAAGAAGTACTAGGGTGATGGAAGTGAAGAAAAGGGGGATAAGCAAAAGAGAAAGGAAGTCTATGAACAGGGTTGCCGAAAAAGAGTTTCCAGCGTCCGAGATAAAAATAGTGGTCAGAAAGTTCAGGCGATTTTCACACAGGCAAACTTCAAGGTCCTAGTTGAAGCCCTGGTACAGCTCTTCCAGAGTCTGCTCCTGGGACTTGCCGCCGGCAGTGCCGCGCTTCTTGCGCTCCTCTCTCTTCTTGCGCAGTTGTGCCCAGCCTTCATCGTCGTCCTCTTCATCGGGTCTGGGTTGGGGCGATCTTGGTGAGCCCTTAGGTTTGTCAATGACCTTGATTGTGGTTCGCGGTACGTTGCTGCCATTGGTTGCAGGAATGTTGTTGGGGTTCAAGAACGAACCGGTCGAGGCGTTCTTCTTGGCGAAGTTCTGAATATCAGATTGCGAATTCATGCTTGCAGTGCGGCTAGTAGAGCCTTCCATAGTCACCGGGCGATAGCGAGATGGCATGCCAACGTTGCTGCGCTCACTGGGTGCAATTGAAGGAGTGTAGCCTCCACAAGGTGCGCTGAGACTGTAGTCGTACATAGACCCGGCATAGCCCGGAGGCTTCAGGTTGGTCATCGTGCTCGATCTTTGTTGCTGGTGCATAGGACCCTGAGGACCAAGCATACCAGGTTGCGGTCCATTTGGACCACCCATAGACATAGGTCTTTGCATTCCGTTGGGAAGCATGTTTGGGAAGCCATTCTGCTGAGGACTCAGCTGAGGCATTTGAGGCATCTGCATTTGTGGCATTTGACCACCCTGCATCGCCATCATTTGCTGCATCATCTGGGTCTGCATCGCCATCAGTTGCATCATTTGCTGCGTGTTCTGTTGTTCGGCGCCCATCATTGGCATTTGAGGCATTTGCGGCATGAAGCCACCCATTCCCATCTGCGGTGCGGCCATGCTCATCATCGAGTTCGATCGCGGCATCATCTGAGGCATGTTCATGTTTCCAGGAAGAGGTAGTCCATTTGCGTTGAAAGCAGGGCCGCCATTGTGGTTGACACGTCTAGCAGCGCGAGCACGCTCCTCACCAGCGATGACACCAACGAGACCGCCTCCTGCTTGGGGCATACCTGGCATCTGCTGAGGAGGCATCTGAGGCATTTGAGGCAATTGGTGCATAGAAGGAGAGGCTCCACCGTACACTGAGCCGCCAGAGCCGAAAGCAAGTGATTCGCGGTTGGCAGGGTTGACGAGACCGGCTCCAAAGTAGGGATCTGCAGGGAGGTTGCGAGCAAAGACGGGAAGGTTACCTCCTCCCATACCGCCATTGACGATAGAGCCAGCGCTTCCAGGGGTAGGAGGAGCACTAGCAAGGCGTGTTGGGGGACGGTTTCTGCTAGGGAAGCCGTGAGCCTGAAGGATACCCAGAGGGACCTCGTCATCCTCCTCCTCTTGCTCTGCACCAAGACTGACGTTGGAGAAATCTCTGGTCAGACCAGGTGCGCTGTAGGAGGCACGATCCAGGCTTGGGCGGCTGGCTTGCGAAGCAAGTTCGGAGGGGTTTCCTCCCGCAACCTTCTTCATCTGCTGTCTGTATACAGACATGTTGGCCTCCTGCTTGCGTCTCTGGCGGGCAAGCTCTGCTTGACGTTCGGCCTCGTCATCGTCGTCGTAACCTTCCTCCTCAGACTCTTCAGATTCTTCACTCTCTTCTGGACTGACTGCCTTGCGCTGGGCCTCGAACTCCTTTCTTGTCATCCTCTTTGTGGGCGAGAACTGACCAGACTGAGATCTGGGGGCCACCGGAGCGGCCGCTGGATGCACGGCACGGCTAGTGGGACCATTGGGAGAGTGGTCGAACATGCCATCTGAAGTGTTGCTCGTGGGACGCAGAGTATTAGCGCGAGGAGTTGCGTGCTGAGATTCGCCTGCTGGATATATGGTGGGGTTTCTGGCGGCCGGAGTGGCTCTCTGCGCAGAAGTAGGTACTGTGAAGGTCTCGGCAAGGGGCGATCGTGTTCTAGAGATTGGTTGGGCAGCATCATCTTCGCTGGAATAACTGTTTGATCTCTCGTGTTCGAGTTCATCGGCAGGCGAGCCGTAGCGATCGGGTACAGGTTGATATCCAGGCTTGAATCGAGAGAAGGTCGAAGGAGGATTGAGGGTAGGCGAAGAGATTTCGGAACCCAGAGCTGGAGACATTAGTCCGTCATTAGAAGTTCGGCTCGCCCATGAGTAACGATTCACTGATGCGGCAGACAAGTTTGTCGGCCTGTGGCGAGCCTCGCGCTCGATCTCGGGCTCGGCGGCTGGCAGAGGTGCCTCTGGTAGAGGAGTAGGCTCAAAGCGAGCAACAGGAGGAGTGGGCAAGGGCTGGGATGCCTGTTGAGAAGGCCGTTGTTGGTAAGCGTTGTTGTAATTGCTGAAGCCTGGTGACTGCTGTCGACGTACCGATCTGCCGTAGTTTTCATGTGCAGGTTGCGGCGCTGCTACATTGCTCTTAGCTTGTCTGGGCGAGCTCAGTCCTTCGAACATGTTCATGCCAAAGTCGCTGCCAAAGTCAGACATAGAACCCAAGTTGGCATCGAGTCTCGGCGGCACAGCAGTGCTGGCATTGCTGCTCATTGTTGTTGCGCGATCACGGATGAAGCTATTCTCGGGAAGGTCGGGCATGTGAGCTGTTGTAGCAGTCATGGTGCCGGGGCTGGCGCTCTGCTTGCTTCTCAAACCAAAGGACATAGCCCTACCTGCGCGGGCCGAGAACGACGGTGGCTCGGGGAGTGCGTTGGATGCGGCCGAGGATCGGTTGCTGCTGAGGTTGCTGTTGCCGTTGGCAGCCGTCTTACGAGGGAAAAGGTCTTCGTTTTCTGCTTCGTGTTCTGCCTCAATTGATGAGGGAAGAGTAGACGAAGAGCTGTAGCGTGCAGAGGACGACGAGTTGTCAAAGTAGCCCGAAGAACCCGAGAGGGCTGTTCCGCCACTACCCCTGCCCAATTTTAGCACCCCATTGACGGTATGTGGCCTAGTCTGGCTCTTGTCGGGTACCAACCTGTTTGCGCTTGCGATCAAGTCTTCCTGCGACTTGCCCGACTTCCTGTTCAAGAGGATGCTCGATCCTGGCCGCCCGCCGCTTGTTCGTTTCACAGGACCTCCAGGGTATCCGCCGTTACCCGCTGTAGCTGCCTTGTCGGGTCTTTCGAGGACGCGGAAGCTGGACGAGGCGGGTTCGGTTGATGTGGACTCTGAGGGAAGGTCGAGGATGTTTCCAGACGATTTGCGACGGGCAAAGTTCTTGAGCGGATTCTTAGGCATATAGAAGGTTGTGCTGTGTGATGTGCGTATCAAGCCAGGTGCTGTTGTCGTGTCCGACAATGCCTGCGAGGCAGTAGGTCGAGCGAAGGGAGTTGAGTTGGTTGAGCGAGCGAATTAAAGTCTTGGTGATGGACCGTCGGAGATGCGAAAGAGCAGAGCTGAAGAAAAACGCCTCTTGAGCCGATATGAATAATATGTAAGAATGGGTATCAACAAAATTATCTGGCTCGAGGTTAGCAATGAGGCTGGGCTCGGCGGTTGGGTCCTAGCAGCGAGAGAGGGATCGAAGGTGATTCGTCGAGCAGAAAAGAACAAGAAGGCTTCTCCAGGGGAACGGATCAGCACCGGCAACAACAAGCGCCAAGTCGCTGAGACTTTTCAAAGAAAGGAGCGTCGAATGCAGCGATGTTGTGAAGAAGGATCTCCAGATGGTGAAGGCAGACAGAACCGCTGAACGTTCACGTTTCGATTGAGAACCCGTTGCGCCTCCTGCTCGAATGCTGCTAAGAAAAGCGTCGGGACGTCACTGACCGATGATTGGAGCAGGCTGTGTGTTGGCCCTGTAATAGTCGCACTGTCGGTGTTTTGTATGATATAAATTGGCAGCGAGCGAGGGGCTAATGATCAGGAGCAGCGACAGAGAGACACAATGCTAGAGCCCAGATATGAAAAAATGGGAAAGAGCGAGGTGATCGGTCGCGCCTGCCTTCGTATTTCGCTTCAGGAGTCGTAGTGGTCAGGCACGGGCAATCTGTGCGCTAGCAGGCCTGGTAGCTACTCCCGCACTTGCCAATTCTGCTGTGGCTTCGGCGAGTTGAAATAGTGCAAGATGATGTCGTCTTCAGCCCGCCAAACGCGTGTAATCTGACATCGCAAACCCATCGCAACTGGAACAGCCGGTTTGCCTCGGAGTCTATTGCCAACTCTACCTTGACGTCCAACTCGTCTGCCATTCTCGATATGCGTTCAACATCGCAGCTTCCATGGAAGCTCTCCATGAGTCGCTGATGTCTGCACCATCAAATCTCCAGAGTCAACAACCACTCCAGAAGACTCCACACTTCTGCATTCATCTCCTCTTCTCCCTTGTTAAATTGCCAAGCGCCATTCCAAAATAGCAACTGCAAAGGCCCTCCTCAATCAATCGGCCTGTCATGTGTTCTTGCATTTATTTGTTAATTCACTGCTGGCCCCGGCCTTCGTGAGCCGCTCTCTACTTCGTTATGTCTACTCGATGCGTGATCCATGATGCATTGGAAATGTTTGCGACGCGCTTGCGATCCTTCCAACCCGGCTGTGGCGCCATCCATGGTGCCCATTGACCACGACTTGGATCTGCGTCTGCATCTGCGACACGCTCCACGAGTCGAAGCAAAGAGAAGCTTCATAAGAAAATTTCCCGTCCGTCTCCCGCACGCACCTCATTCTGTAACAACAAGGGGCTGCAGCCGCAGCACTGCCCTATTTTTCTTTTCTTTTCTTTCTTCTTCCTACCTTGATATCCACTGTTTTGCTCGGCTTCATTTGGACAATGTCTCATCTCGTCAAGATGTTGCAGCGATCCCCCGAAGGCTGGTCTCACATTCCGGACTTTGCTACTGCAGGGGACCAGATTTGCATGAAATATCTACTAGATACTCGTCCTGGGTACTTATTACGACGCCCTCCTCAGCAGAGAGAAATGTCGTGGTTGTGCTGCATCTCATCACACCTCAAAGGAGAATCGGCCACCGCACGTTCGAGGTGGTTGGTGTGGCTGTGACATGTTTATGCAGCCATGTTGGGTTCGCTGTTCGCTCCCCGCCGCACATCACCCGCGCTCGATGTTCTCCACTTCCAACCCCATCGCGATGCTGGTGATGCTTTGCTTTGCTTGACGTCGAACGATCGCTTCGACCTTTGGTTTTCCCAACCACGGCAGTCCTTCTGACGCTTTCTACTTCTCGCTTACCGGCCCATCGCAATCAAATCCTGTGCTCTTTGTCTGAACATCTTTCGGAGCATTGTCCTCTTGTACATCCAAAGATCATCATGACGTCCGCTCCTGGTCGCATCAACCCCTCGGCGCAGAACGGCTTCAGCAATGCCGCCCTGTATGACAAGCATCGCCCTTCGTTCCCCGCCCACAGCGTCTCTGTCCTGCTCGACGGCGTACGCGTCGCCGACAGCCCTCAAGCCACAGTGGTGGATCTTGCGGCGGGCACCGGCAAGTTCACAGAACTTTTGGCCGACAGACATGAGGGGTACGAGATCATTGCCATTGAGCCGCATGCCGACATGCGCAAGGTTTTGGAGGACAAGCACCTCAAAGGCGTCAGCGTCCAAGATGGGCTCTCCACTGACATGAAGTCCTTGAAGGATGAGAGCATGGACGCCGTTATAGCTGCCCAGGTAGGAGATTGATCGTCTACTTTGCTTGCATTTACCCACCCCTCCATTTCCCCTTCCGGTTCCCCATGTCACTTTCCATTGTCCTCATATCTAGATGGAACCTTATGATCTAGGTCGATGACATTGCTTTAAACTTTACCCCCGATGCAAAGTCATGAGACGCTACTTTATTCAGGGAGGCTGACAGTGACATTCACCTTCCCGTTAGGCATTCCACTGGTTCGCCAACCTTGAATCCCTGGAAGAGATCAATCGTGTGCTACAGCCTCACGGCGCCTTTGGCGTGATTTGGAACATTGAAGACTGTAAGTGTGAAACCTTTTTGACTCCTCACCATGCACACCATACCGTCCATCTTTCCATATACACCATCACGCCTCGCATGTGATCTGTTTTTCTCCGAGCAGAACCCTTGCTCCAAAAAGAAACCTTGCGTGACAGATCAGCTACAGATCAGCTGCAAAGCATCCTCTTGCAGTCTCATCAGCCACACCCAATCTCTCCATACCACTCTTGAACAAAACTCTAAATAACCTCATCACAGACAATGCACCAAAATCCCACGCTGCAACCACCGCCTGGGAGCAAGAAATCCAAGACCTGATCTTGTCCTTTGACGACAATCAACCCCGTTTCCGCCACGAGCAATGGCGCAAGGTGTTTGAGTCGCAGCTCTCCTCTAACCCTTTGTCCATCACCTCTTCCGCCGAGCCTCTGTTTTCCCTGCCGCTTGCCGAGAATGTGGAAAAGTGGAGTGTTTGGTTGAGCGAAGAGGCGCTTTGGGATAGACTTAGTACATTGAGTCAGATTGCTGTGCTGGAAGGTGAGGAGAAGGAGACTGTGAGGGAGTTTGTTAGCAAGACGTTGAAGGGGGATGATGTGCAGAAGAATGAGAAGGGGGAGGTCGAGTTGCATGGAATGACTGTCGCGGCGTGGACGACAAAGATTCCGCAAAAGGGTGCCGAGAGTCTGCTTACTACTGTCAAGGATGCTATTGCTGGCAGAACTTGAGCAGAACTGCAATGGATTCGCAGAGGTAGAGAGGAGTTGAAATGCTGGTTCGTGTAGTAGTATAGAAAGAAAGTATACGGCGCGAGCCTCATGACTCCAAGCTTCAGTGATGCTGCTGACGAGTGTTGGTGTCTGTGATGATTCTTCCCGCCACGATCTCTCCGAGTATGATATGTCCCTCAGCGTTTCCAGTCCGGATGATCAATCTTTCGACCCCCCCCTGTCATCCACAGGATGAATACCAGCCATAGGGCCATATGTGTACGGCACTTCAGTCGTCTGCGCATCCCTCTGAATCCATCTCGCAAACCTCATGCGGCGTTCCCTCGACGTCTCGCATCCAGGCACACTGTCTTCCCTCAACCTTCCCCCCTACGAGTCGGCAGAAATATACATGACTGCAACCCAACCCTCTTTGTCAGCACTCTCCTCTTTTTTTTTTTCTTCAACACTTCTTCACACAAAGCACAACAAACTCACCATTATTTCCCCTCACAAACGCATCCCCGTAATTTCTTCTCGTCTTTCCGTCCACAATCTCGTTTGTTTGCTCGAGCGCAATGTTCATGTATCCGTCTACACTCTGCAATTCGCCGCGGTATACAACGCCAGAGTTTAGTTTTACGGTCACGGGGGCGCCGATGATTTCGCTGAGGAAACCCGAGGGGTCGCGGGCTTCGTTGATGGAGGAGGTGGGTGCGTTTGCGGCGGCAACAGCGGCGCCATTGGGGTTGGGTGATGCGCTCATTGTTGTTGTGTGGATTGTTGTGGATATGGGCTCTTTTGCGTTGTGTGCTGTAGAGGGGTGAATTTGGAGTTTGTAGAGATGTGTCGTTGCGCGTGAGTGGGGAGATTAATGTCGTTGCTTGAGGTGAGTGTATTGACGATGATGGCAGCATCAGCTTCACTGGCAGCGAATGTCAACCAAGTCTTGGCAACAAAGTGAAGTGAAGCTCCAAGTGCACGGTTTCATGCCCGGTTCGGTCCGTCTATCCGAACAAGGCGTTCCCAACCTTCGGAGACGGAACTCTTGATCGAGCCTTCGAGTGGGACTCCAAGGTTGCGTGTCTGATAATCCTCATCCTGGTTCTCGTGTTACAGATTCAACATCGCGTTCACGGTAACAGAGTGACGCGTGTCAATTATCTGACGCTGATCTTTTTCCGAGACGTCTCGTTGCTTTTCTTCTTCTCCGACCTTGCTGGGTTCCTGGTTGCAGCATGCAAATCGTCATCTCGCAAGGTTTTGGGGGCTCCTGCGAGCTGAGAGCTCGCTTGCCTTCATAGGCTCACATCTATGCCAACTCCAACACTTTCTTCACCGCCACATGCATCAAACTCCAATACCGGTCGCATGGGTTGAGTAATCGTGCTAGGGTCTTGGATTGTCTCTCACCCAGTTATCGGGCACACATGCACAGCACAGCAACTCTTGTGGACTCTGCACCACCGTTGGAAGCTTGAAACCGTCGTAGGTCATGAGTTCATCAGCTTTCTTATCTGTATACTGTATCTAGGGTATCGGTATAAACAATTAGGTGACCGTTGCTTTGTCAGCCATCCTTCTACGCCTTTTCCCATCTTTTCAACTTTACCAAGTACTGTGCATAAACGCTCCTGTAAAACCAGTTTACAAGGCGTTGTACTCGCTGGCATCCTGGTACAAGTCGATCAGGCAACTAGCAGACCAAGCTTGAGTGGGGCACTGTAAATCACGTTAGCTTTCTTTGCCTTTTGCGTATCGCGTAGAATATCACTTACCGAATCATGGCACATGGATCCCTTCTCGTTGGTAAGCTCAGTAAGTCCAGCCCAAGGAGAGTCGTGGATCATGTGTCTGCAGCCTGCAAGTCTGGTGGTGACCTGCTGGAAAGCCTCAACCTTGGCCTCCTTTGTCTCACGGCGCATCAAGTCAAACTTCAGGAGTGCACGCAAGAAGAAACCACGAGGCCAAACCCATTCAGGTCCTTGGTGGTAGTTGCGTCCTCTGGAAGTGTGGAAGTCGTTGGAGTCATCGCTGTTGATGTAGTTGGGGCGATACTCCATGTCCGAGGGGTCCAGAGTAGCCATACCAGTAGGACCAAGGAGAGCCTCATCGGCAATGATCAGAGCTCCGAGAGCGTGCTTGGGATCAAAGAGATCGGGTGCGACTGTCATTGCGATGGGGAAGTTGGGACGGAGCTGGTAGTCGCGGTACTCCTTGTTGCACTTGTAGACGTCCTTGTAGATGCCACGGCGGTTGACAATCTTGCTGTCGACATCGTACTTGGAGTCTTGGGCAGGGTCGGCAGGAACATAGTAGCAGTGCTCAAAGTTGTCGCGAATCTTCTGTGCCCACTCCTTGAAAGTGATGACCTTGTCACCCTTGATGCTGACGCCCGAGTACTTGAATTGACTGTTCTTGTTGAGACCGTCAACCCACTTGAGACAGCTGTAAAGAAGACCAGTGATCTCAACAGGTGCACCATCACGGGAAGTACCAGGGACACCCTTGTTGCCAGCGTGGTCGCTGGAGCCCATCTTGTCCATCCAAGTGCCGCAGTTCCACTCGTTACCACCGAAGATGATACCAGTGTTCCAGTCGGTCTCGATGTCGATGTTGAAACCAGCATCCTTCATCTGGTCGTCGATGCCGGGGCCAGCATTGGCTTCACGGAAGTGCATGCCAGTAGCGTGGCGCTGGAGACACTCCTGGACGACGTCCTCGATGGTCGAAGTTTGGGAGTAGGCGCGCGAATCTTCCCACGAAAACCAAGTGTCGTCGTAAGGCAGGAAACGTCTGGCGACCTTCTCCTTGAGAATGTCACGGCCGTTGGGGACCATGTTGCAGTAGTCTTGGATGTTTTGCAAAAAGAACCAGACAGAGTCGCGAGAGTTGTATCTAGGAATCTTTCCAGAGCCGAGAAGGTTAGGAATCATGCCGTGCTTGACGACACTGGCAAATGCCTTGATGTGCTCCTTGGCATCCTCGAAACGACCAGTGGCAAGCAGAAGACCGCGCAGAGAGATGAAGACATCACGTCCCCAGCATCTTGCCCAGTCCTGAGCAAAGTGAGGCAGACCAGCTGCCAGGGAGGGGACGAGCTTGTCGGGCCACAGAGAAGCATTCTTCATGAATCCTTCGCACTGGACACTGACAAGAGCCATACTCTTGAGGAAACGCTGTCCTTGGCGGATGTTGGTGCTCATTTGCTCGATGGCGCGTTCTGTAGAGGCCTTGTATGCAGTCTGGATGACAAGTGCAAAGTAACGAGGCAACAGGAAGCTGGGGAGCTTGCGAATAGCTTCGAAACGGTCCTTGAGCCATCCGGCAGGGGCAGAGAGACGAGTGTAGCCGTCACGAGAGACGAGCTTCTCCAGGCGGTGGACAATGAAATCAAGAGCCCACTGACCCTGTCTCAGGTGGTCACAGATGGGGTGACCAAGGTTGTTGTCCTTGATGACGTCTCTCAAAACACTCCACCAGCCCTGGAGGCCGCAGTAGACAAGCGGGCTCAGACCTGGGATGTTGTAGACGCCATCAGAGCCGTTCGAAGTGGCGTGCTCCTCGGCGTCGGCGCGGTAAAGAACAGCGTTCAGGTCGTTGAGGTCACACTCTCTGAAAGCATCTCTGGCGCCGGAAGTGACGTACTTGTCAAGACCTTCTGAGTGCTCTGCGCTGGGGATCCAGGTCTCGAAAACTGCAATACTGCCAGGAGGGAACTTCTCTGGGATGGTGATGACAGCAGAGTCATTCTGGTTGTCCACCTTTACACCGCGGATGTCCTTGGTGTTTGCGTTCAGGCCTCTCAACACCTTGTCGTTCATAGCGGCTTGCTTGGCCTCGTGACTTTGGTCGACCTCGAGATTCCAGGCACCCAGCAGAGAGGCCTTTGATCCAGTAAGGTGTACAGGCTGGAAGCCAGCGTTGCCGTTGCCGTAACCAGGGAAAGCAGTGTGGGCAATCAGGAAGTAACCCTTGCGCGACTTGGGGTGCATACGGTGGACAGTGATGTACTCGCCCTCGTGATGGACGTGGGTCTCTTCATAGTGGTCCTTGCCCATGATGGTGTGAAGCTGGTTCAACAGACGCTTGACGCTGCCAATGCCAGGGCCCTCTCCAACCTTGAGATTTGACATGGTGGAATAAGGTGAGCTGTATTGGCGCTTCTCGTGGACAAGCTCAATGAGTTGGGGGTAGACCTCGTCATAGCCAAAGACGCTGCCGATGGAGGCGGCGCACATGGCCACCAAAGCAGAGTTGGAGAGGGTGTCTCTGGCGTCTCTGCGCTGAGCGGGCAACTCGTTGTCGTGAGTGCAGTCCATGAGCAGGGCGTGAACGGTAGCAGGGCGAATCTTGTGAACAACCTCCTTGACTGAGGGAGCTGGCTCAGTACCAGAATTGCGCTTCTGTGCATCTGAGATCTCGTCGAGCTCGAAGCTGCCAATGGGGCGGCCACAGTTCTCGTGAACAAGCTTGCTGACCTCTGCAGTGCTCCAGCATTGCATGGCCTCACGAATCAAGCAAGACAGGCCAAGACGCTCAACGTAGACGTAATCCATCTTCTCGTCGCCAGAGAAAAGCTCGGCCATGACCACGAGGTTGGGACGAACGCTTCTTGCAGCGTCAAGCATGTACTCGGCAAGGTGGAGGGGGGTAGAGTGGCAGTTGTCGATGCGGAAACCGTGGAAGTGCTTGGCCATGAGGCGAGTGTACTCAGCCATAAACTCCCAGAGGAAAGGGCTGTCCTCAGGGCCGGCACCGTAGCGCAGCTTGACACAGTCACCCCAAGGAATGAGCTCTCTGCGGAGGTAAGCCTTGGAGTCCGGACCAGCGTTGTCGATGAGCACATTGGCGGCCCAGACCCAACCGTTGTTGGCCAGGGCCAGCTCGCCAGCCTCGTGCTTCTTTGTCGTCTCGTTGGCAGGGAGTCTGGTGAAGTACGACTCGATCAATGGGTACTCCTTATTGATCGGCTTGCCCACCATAGGACCGCCCTCAATGCGCATGTACTTCGTGCGGCCGTAAATCTGCTCCAAGATAGCAGTGCTGTCGGTGTTGTATTCGCCGTAGAAGACTGCGTTGATCTCTTCCAGGAAGTGAGTCATTGCACCCATGGCGCTGCGCTCGTCTGTGGTACTGCCAGTCTTGGTGTTGTACTTGCCGAAGAGTGACTGGAGAAGCGCGGCAGCATGTGGAGGGTTGATCTTGCGGCGAAATCTCTCACCAAGATGGTCGGTGCCGGACATGGCGTATTGCTTGAGCCAGTCGGTCTTCTGGTTCGAGGACCAGCTACCGGTACCGACAAGGTCAGGAGTCTTCTCAGGGAACTCAACCTGGTTCTCCATCCATGCCGAGACGGCGGCCGAAGCATCACGCTTGACATCGATGATGTAGAACTCCCAGAGCTTGATGGCGTTGATAACTTCCACGCGGAGGGGTTCTGTGACACGAACGAGGTCGTCTTCGTTGTTGATCTGAGTAGGAAGGCCACGCTTCTCGAGCTCGGAGCTGAACTTGAGAAGCTGGGTGTCCAGTTCAAAGGCGGCTTGCAACCACGGAGATGTCTTCATGTTGTAACCTGCTTCGGGGTGCTCTTCCAGCCACTTGCTGTTGTTGGCCGTGTGGTTCCAAACAACATCGGTCAGCGACAAAAGGCCAAAGTTCTTCTCCATCTTGCTGGTCAACGCCTCGACATCCTTCTCGCCATTGGCAAAGATCTGCTTGTCGAAGGTGACCTGATCGTAAATGCTGTAAGGAGAATTCGAATCACCACGCATCATAAGCGGAGTAAAATGGACCATGTTGTAACCTCTCTCGCTCATGCCGTGTAGGTGCTTGTCCCAATCGTTGGAGAGATCGCCCATGAACTTGGACAGACATGAGATGATGGACAGACTCTTGAGCGGCAAAGTCGAGTCCTGGACGGTCAAGCGAGGACTGACATCAAGGTACCAGACCTTGGTCTCTGTCGCCTCGGGAACATCACTCTTACCCGTCGTGAGCTTGGGTAGAGGGGTGTAGGTGATGTAGTAGGAAAAGGGACCGGCGTGAGGGATCTCGACGTCAATCTCAATGTTGCGATTGAAGTCGGGAGTCAGTCTGCATAGATTTTCAGTGGTGAACACGTTGCGAGTGTGCAGAGCGACTTACTTGTACTCGGTGTAGTTCTTGCGTACGAATTTCTGGCCCTTGGTGGGAATGTTCACCCAGAGGCTGCCCTCGCGACAGATAGAGCTGGTGCCCTCGATGACAAAGCGGATCTTGTAGGCAGGATCGCTGGGCGGTGGCAAGTAAATGTACTCGCCGGCTACGTCGGGCGAGCCATCGTCCTTGAGAGGCAAGAGGTAGATGGCCTGCGTCTGTTGTAGAGTCGGGGCCATTGGTGCGGCGGATTAGGTGGTGTGAAGCAACGCAATGGCAGCGATTGCGTAGGTGTAGACTTAGTGATAGAAGATGAGATCTTAGAAGATGAGAGGTAATGGATGGTGCTGGTGAATAGCTGGGGATGAGAATGCAAAGACGATGGATGTGAGCTGATGAGCGTCGAGACTCGAGCAAGCAGCGAATGTGATGATGTTGCGTGAGGATGAATTAGGATAAGGGACAGCAAGCAAGTCAATTGTTGACTGTCTCGAGGACGAATAGGCAGGAGCAACGAGGGGGCCGTATGTACACAGAGGAAGAAAGTGCAGGCGCGTGGCAGAAGTTTGCTGGATTTGTTACTCGGTACCTGATGATCTCGGCGATCGCCCATCGACCTCTTGCTCTTGCCTACTTTCGCATGCGGGACTCGATAGCTCCTGCTACCCACAAAAAGCCGCCAACGTCATTGTCCTATCCCGCACCCGATCTAACTTGATAAAGACACTTGCATTCCTCAACCAACACCTGTGCTTTTCACCCGTTCATCAAGGACGAAGACATTTCGCTTGTCCGTCCGCTCTCACGTTAGCGACTCTGTTTATATTGCTCGCTGTGCGTGGGAAATGTTCCTAAGAAGACTTGTCTCGAGTGCTGCAATGAGCTTCGCAAAGCGACCGAGAGTCAAGGCTTCGGCTGACAGCTGCCTCCACGCTCTCCGCGGCCAATACTCTCAACACTGGAGACTTCATATAGACCCGAGCGGCTAGTCGCCGACGCTGCGTGCTCGCTTTCCGAACACATGGAGGGCCGAGGAAACGCCAGTCTTCTCTTGCGGAGAGAGAGGAGATCGAGAAGAATGGAGGCGGAGACGACGGAATCGGACTCAACAACATCGGCCGCCCACGAAACTTGGTATCGTAGCCGTTTGACAGCCCTATCGTCTATTTAAACCATTGAAACCGGTCGACAACAATGTCATGCCTATCGAATCTCCTCCATAAATTGCACTTGCCGAAAGACCTTTTCCCTGCTCTGAGTCGTAATCTTTCAAGGAACAAAGTTTTGCTCGACATGACGTTCCTCTCCATGGTACAACTACATGTCGAGCATGCTCACATGTGGAAGAAGCCCTCATCAACGAAGAAACTTTGCCGCGATCTGTACCTTGCTCACATGGAATGTCGAAACTGCTCAGGTCGATCCGTTACACACCAAAACTGGCCAGTCTGGAATTGATCAGAGTTTCTGGTTATCATGCATGGCTGGTCAGAAGGCTTTGAAAATTGCATCATGATAATAGACTGTAGATGGGAGTATCGCCAGGGTCAACGTTAGCCAAAGGTAAGTGGTCAGTTGCTGGAAAGATCAGGCAGTCGTCGGCAGAGAACACCATCTGTGTCTCGTATCAGATCTCGTCGGAACCTTTTTGAAGGGCATCTGGAGTCCTTGATGCTGTATTTTCCAGGACTGCCGGCTCACACATTTCGCTGCTTGAGCCATAAAGGGGTAGAGAAGGAGTCCTGGTGCCAGACGATCGGCCTTCTCTCGAGCTCTTCAGAGGAGAACCTGAGCATGAGGTCAGAGAGGTTATTGAAAGACGAGCCATGTCAAGAAAAACGAAATTCCTGATCATGCGGATGGGCTGGCTAGAAGATTTGATGCATCGGGAGTCTCAGGAGCAACGTCGTCAGGACCTCGCGCAAGAGTGTCAAGCCTACAGGAGCACCAGGAATGAGGCGCTGAGCCAGCACGCCAAAGAGTTCACAGAGGATGCAACAAGAAAGAGAGTGACATGAGGAGAAAATGCGATAGGCAAAGGTTCTACGACTACAAAAACTACATGGAGATCGAACCCAGAAAGAACACCCGAAGCAGACGAGAGAGAGTCACCCAGACCTTTCTATGGTGAGCTTCGAACTCAGCCATCTACTCAGCCGAGATACCACTCTCAGCAAAGACGGCGACACAGAGGGCCTACACAACCAACCACTACAAGAAAGGCAGCTGAAGCAGAGAAGCTATGTTCCAAGAGAGCTGCTGGCCCCTATACAAGCCTAGACGCGCGCAGCGATAGCAAAAGCTTCCTCAACCTTCCGCTCGATCCTGATGACGACCATCTCAGTCATGCGAACATTCATGACACTACTGTTGCTTAGAAAACCTCGAGCACATGTGTGCGCTCAGGGTGAGGTGGTCTGACACTGCTTGTCCTTGTAGAAAAGCTGGCGCTAGATCTTGTGGAGAATCAACTTCCTCAAGAACAACGCTTTGAGGTCAAAGTTTGGTTCAAAAGAGCTGCTGGTGTCTGAGCCGGTTTAGGAGCTTCGGACATACTGCGCGCCGGTCCTTTGGCAATGCGGAAAATGCGAGCGTGTGTAGCGAATCTCTCTTCCCACACCAAAGCTCTTCTATGACAATAGAAGGACATGCATGTGTCTGATCTAGGCGGCGATCCCGGCGCGAATGGCCTGATCAACCACCAACAACAGAATGACTGCCCTTGACGAGTCAACACCACCAGCCTCTATGTCGAGCATGCATGCAATAGTGGGCAAGTCGGTGGAGTCGATGTTGTACCACAGCTTAGGGCGGTAACGGGGGATTTCTTCCATAACAACCGAGTCACGGAACTTGGCCAAGAGACAGTCGATACCCTGGATGGTGGCGTATGAGACCTCGCACTTCTTCATTGAACCGTACATGTTCCATTCCTTGCCCACGCGACGCTGGACGAAGTTCGTGATGAACTTCGAGCGGACAAATTTGATGCCTCCAGCAAGGGACATAGTGTCCTAGGATCGTGTAAGGAACCTGGTCGAATACGGGACCATGCAGCAAGCAAGCCGGAGAGGAAACTCACAAAGACACAAGTAGCGTTTTAGAAATCAAGAGCGATCTTAGAGTTGAAGCTGAGGATCCAACATTCGGGTTGTTAGAGAAGTCGATACGGAGGTACGAGAAGTCGTAGTGACCCTCCGAGGTGGCGTCGAGGAAGAGCTTGAGGTCCTCAAAGTCGGCACGATTGAAGGTGTGGCGCAGCATGATAGTGGTACGAACATCGATGCTAGCCTCGATCTTCTGCAGATTGACGGTCTGAGGCTGGCTGAAACGCCAGAAGACCATGTCGGTCTGATGAACAGGAAAATCCTCCGAGGGAATCCACCAGGCAGTCTGGCGGGGTGATGTCCGCGGTAGCCACCACAGAAACGACGGAGGACGTAGTCGCCTCGAGAGCGAGAAGCAGATTCGACTCTGGGGCAACACATGCAAGTCAGAGTGTTGCGAAGGACTTGAAGCATAGGCGCATCAAGCGGCACTACGCTTGACTGTATGCGTACACTGTTTCTTGGTGAGTGATTGTTGACTATGATGACGACGAGGATAGAGAAGAGGTTGGTTGGTTCGCGGTTGTGGTGAGTTGCCGCGTAGAAGGAAGAGGGAAGGAGAGCGAGCGGATCTCTGAAGGCAATCATTGGTCCTTCCTCCGTTGACGCAGATCGACGACAACGGTCCCTGCTTTCACTCTCGCCGGTGATCTCGATTTATGGCGAAGGAGTATCTCCTGTGCAGCGGTCGAGAGGTGCTCGCTTATACTGCACGACAACATTTTCACGTCACTATTGCATGTGAGATGCTCGTTCACTATCAATGACAGGCAACATCACCGTCAAACGATAGGTACCTCGTCGACTTCACTCAGGTAGGTTCGTCGTGCATGAACGACATCATAATCAAACAACTATCTCCTTCTCCTTCTCCTTCTCTCCTTTCTTCCATCTCACACCACTATTCCATCCCGCGCACCCACCACTACAACAACAAGATGTGGCAGCAAATCAAAGATCTCTTCCGTGCTTGCTTCGGCGAGCGCGACACCATCGAGCGGCCTACCCGTCCTCGCAACCCTGTCAGACCTGCTCTTCGTCGCTCCTCCTTCTCCTGAATCCACTCCTCCAACGTGTCGTGCCATACAAACAAATAGCTATCAAAACGCAGTAAGTAATTCGCCTTCCTACGCTGTCCACGGAGAGGGCTACAAGAGAGGTGCCAGCAAGGGCTCTCAAAGGACACTTGAACGACACGATCTGACAATATGCGTCTTGACAGTGACACTTGCATACAACACGAGAGGCGAGATGAGGCAGACATAACATATCCCATGTTCCAATAATGGTCAGTATATCACTATAAAAATGCAGAGAACCTTCCACTAATTCAACTAGGCCAACGAGAGCGCCTCAAACCGCACCTACTCCATGCAGTCCATACTGGTCTTGAGAAGAGCATTGATAAGACTCAAGTCGACATAGCTCTCTCTGCCCTTCAAGCCCTCAGGGTCAAAGTTCTTAGCGGAATTCTCGAACCAATGCATGCGCTTCTTTTGCTCGTCGGTTGGCTTTGCAGCTCTATAAGCATCCTTTAGCTCCTCCCAGCCACGCATACTTCCAGCGTCCTCAGCAATACCATGACCCTTACCATCAGTGCACTTGAAAGCGTCGTCAACATTGCCGCGTCCGATGATCTCAATCTCGTGACCCCAGTCGTCGCCAGAATACATGTACTCCCACTCTGCATTTTTCCATTCCTTCTTGTTGAACTGTTCGCCGACATAGACTTTGTCTGCCTTCTTCTCGGGAGTCTGAGAGTGCTTGCGGCCGTAGGAGTGCAGCGAGTCAATGTTTTTGTTGTCGTTGGGGTTGACAATGCGAATGTAGTTCTGGCGAGGACCAAAGTCTCTCTGCTCGCCTGCGTCTTGACCCATACGACGTGCAATCAGAGCCCGGATGTCGTCGACAGTACGCTCGTCGGCAGTAGGATCGCGAGCGACAAAGTCATAGCTGTGTGCTGCTGCCCAGCCAAAAGCAATCTGGATAGCGTAATGCAGCTCCTGGAACGTAGCGCCATCAGGGCAGACCAAGGTGCGCCAGATCTGAGGCTCTCTGGAGTCAGGAATGGTGATCTTGAGGATCCAGGAGGGCTGTTTCTTGGGCTGGCATGCATGCTTGTGGGTAGGCCAGTCCTTTCTCTGGCAAGCGGCACCTGTAGTTGTGTCAGCTTGACCATCTGGCGATGTGGCCATCTCGAGGTCGCTCACCGCAGTACTTACGGCTACCGCAGCGGCCGCAGGTGACGAGCTTGGGTCTCTCCTCGAGACAGACTTCGCACTTTCCGGCGCTCATGATCGTGGTTGTCGGGTTGGTTGCTAGCAAGGAGAATGGAGACGAAATTTTTTCTTTGAAGATTGAGAAAGCGGGGTCAGTTCGGGCGTGGTGATTGATCATGCTTGACCACTGATCGAGCGTGATCGATCAATGATCAAGCATGCTCGAGCAGGATGTACTTACAAAAGTGCGGGAAAAAAAAAAGATGGGGGAGTAGTCGATAACTAGACTCGAAGACTCGAGGCCTCAGCAAGCATTCTGTTGCAGAAACCCGGAGCTGTTGGTCGAAAAGTCGAGCCAAGCAGTGTTTTTATCGTATTCGAGCAGGTCATAAACAGCACTCAAGCATGCTTCGACCATGGTCTTAACATGGTCTGAAGACTGTTTGAACAATGTTTGAACAGACTTCGATGTACGCGACAGATGGCTCCGCTAACTACTTGACTTACCGAGAACAAGTCTATCTTGCGTTTGTAGTTGGTTGGAAATGTGTTCTGCGACGTCTTCGCTTGGAAGAAAAGTGTAGCCATGGTATGCCATTGGTATACCGTGGGTCAAAGCTTTGTTAAAGTGGAACGCGTGAGGTGCGACGTTCGTGGTTGCTACCTAGAGCATTGCAAACATATTTTATCTGCATCCATATCACTTTTTGTTTCAATGTTCTCAAGATAATTACCAACCTGCCTCCCAAGCGTAAGGACATTCTCGAGATGTTGTTGACGACCTCTCGTTGATGAAACCGCCGCAGGCAGAACCCGTGGTGACCACGACGCGTCTGTTTCGGAAGGCAAGTCCGACGTCTCTCCAGCTCCTGCAAAGCGCGCCCGAGTCAGCAAGAAATGTGTGTCTATTACATGCAAGATTCTCTATGAAATGTCCATACTAATGGCGGTGTAGCTGCTTCAGCCTCAGCATCACACACACTAGACTCCTTGCTCGCGCTTTCGCACGATGAACTCGCGAAGCATGCTCTTGATCTTCAGAACCAGCTGTCAGCACTTCAACAGGGTGGCAATGGCAACTCCAGCGAAGTATGGAGCGAAGAGAAGATTGCCGAACGCGCGAAGAAGACCAGAGACGTGTGTGCAGCAGAGATCAAGAAACAGATGAAGTGGCAGCCCAGCTGCAAGAAAGGAAGTACAAAGTGGAGTTACACGGGCATCGTTCCTCATGAGGATGTCTTTTACAAGCTCTTAGGATTCGAGAAGCCCAAGAAGCCATGGAAGTAGAAGGCGATTAATATGGTTGACTTTGAACAACACATTGGTGATATCAGTGTTTCTGTAAGTTTTACACACAACTGAACTGAAAATCGAAGTATACTAATTCTGGACAGATCAGGTATAACACCTTGACCATCGCCGATGACAGCATCAAGATTCATTGGGATCAAGATGAGAAGGCTTTCAAGTTGACTGGAACTTATGGCTTGTAGTGGCTACGTTACCCATGATTACTGCCTTTCGCAAGACATTGCTATTTTCATGAGGGTCGTCAAAAGGCCTGATGGCGAGTATATGCTCCTTCGCTATATAATGCATAGAGTCCGGCTTTTTAATGATTATTTGTCCAGGCCGCGTTATATCCTTAATCCTTCGACATTTGTCTCGTGCAAGGCTGCAACATCTGACTCGAGGAACAGGTGGCCTTATCCTAGTCTAAAACGATCCTTCCCCCACAGGAGATACATTTACCAACAGACAAAAAGCTTCATGCCTCGTTTCAACAACATTATCACACAATGCTTGTTCCCAAATTGATCGACGATTACGCTCCTTGGCAGATAATGTTACCACTCATGCTGGCAGCCAAATCCGTCTGCAGATACGCGAGGCGTGGTAGCACCATGAAGCAGCCGTTGCTTTGCAGCATGCTATTCATGCTATTCTTCTTGTGTCCTAGAGTGTTTAGTAGCAGTGCTGCTAAGTATGGTGTGGGGTTTACTCTTGCCCTTAATTATGGGTAAGCAGGGCTACCTTCGATGACTGTCCTTTCGAACACTAACGCGTTGTCTTGTAGTACAGCGAGCATCTGGTATGCCAACGGTACAGCCATTGATATCGTCAAGCTTGAGGGAGGGCCTGCGTACAAGCAGGTTATGCGCTCAGCGAGTGTCAAGCCTTACTCGCAGCAGTTGTCGACTGGACCAACACGAGGATCGCCGGGTTTTGTGTCTTTCCAGGACTATTTTTCATCGTGGAGAACTGTAGAACCTATCGGCGACGATGCTGAAGCCGTCAAATGGATGCTCAACGGCCTAAAGGCAGCCACAGAAGTCTACGTGGAAGAGCCCCTGACTGCTGTCCGCATCAGCACTCCTTTCTCACTTCAGTACAAGAGTCCATTCTACAACACTTTACAAGCAACAGTCGAGTCTCTGGGCCTCAGATGGTTCGTAATCCTGACCGCATCGACCGACATAACAAGAATCTATGGTCTCGAAGGTCAATGCGACAACGACCCCTACAAAACACCTGATGAGATGGAGAAGCCAGATGACCCGCCGCGCGAGTACCTTGCACTCGACTACAGCCGGGCTGCCATCTCAGCATTTGTGATAGAAGAAGATTGTGGAGTTGAATTCACACATCGAGAACTGCACAACACAACTCTAGGGGCAAGTGTCGAGTTTCCCAACAAACGCGAAGACCTCGCGCATGCGCTGAAAGATCTTGTCTTTCGACCTTTCGACACAGGGTACACCACATGGCAAGCAGAAATCTCGGAACTAGTCTTACTCGGCGAGTCCATAGAGGACGCAATGTTGCAAGAAGTCTTGTCAGAAGTCTTCGGGAGTAACTACACCGATCTCAAGGCTGGGAGTGATGAGCGAATAAACATGCATCATCCGCTGTTCGCTGGCTCTAGAGCTGCTGCAGCAAGTTGTCAACAGCGGCTAGAAGTTGAACTGACACACGAGTGGGATGAACACTTCCAGGACTGACTTCCAAGAGATACTCAAAAAGATCAAAGATGGTGGTGGTAGACTCGTAATCAGAGCCCAGAGCATATTTCGACTAAGAGGATTTCTTAGACATTGCTTGTTTCTTGAATAGTTACATGCATTTCGACGGATGGAACGCGACTGTCCCTTTGTTAAAGTGATGCAGAATATGTAAAAGTGATCTACCTTCCTCTAAGCTATTGACTTTCACGACCTTACAACGAACTCGTCTCCCACAGCGATGCATAGTGAATATTGTAAGCTATAGAAATGCACAAATGTTTTCAGACAAAGAGACAACTTCCACAGAAACCCAATCAAATCCCAACTCTCAATGAACACTAAGAAAAAGAAATTTTTGCAGCTTGTGGGAATCGGAACCCACGCCTCTACAATTCTGGTGGCATCGCTGCGAAAACAGCTCCATCGTCACCATACTATGCCTTGTGTTTGCAAGAACAGTATTTGCGTAGCGTCTTGACCACTGGACTAAAGTTGCTGGATTGAATGTAGATGGAATTTGAAGGTTGATGTAGGTCATGCGGGTTGAGGTCGGTGCCTTCCTGCATTGAGTGGCTGCTACGCGGTTTGGACGTTCTCCTAGGCAAGGGCATTTGTACGCGACTTTCTGGCTTCCGCTTTAGGCCAGCCTACTGGAAAGTCGAGCACGGAAATCATCTGGTCTTGGCCGAACAGGAGTCGAATCTCGTTTTGAGATGGCATGTGCTGCTCGCATGAGGGTGGGTATACAGCTAACTCTGGGAAGCACCAGGTGAAAAATCTGATAGCATTTGACGTTACAGTTTCTGTTCACCACTAGCGTGTAGCAAACACCTTGAAGGTCTGTACATCCCTCTTAATCCTATACAGATCTCCCAGCTTCAATTGCCAAGAGTCGGCCCATCTCGTGTCTGTAATCTCCTTGATGTCCTCGATATCGACTCTGTGGTGTTGTAGCCATGCTTCAATGGCATCCAGATCCTCGGGTCGGTTTTGCCACGCCATTGCACCTCGCTCGTATTCTATGAAACTACGCAGTCGTTGGTCGGGGTCGTTGACGGGAGGTGGATATGCAGATGGTCTGGTCGCTGGGGGTTGTGGTTGTTGGTCGGGTCGTGGAGCAAAGTTGGGCGTGTTTGCGTTTGTGTAGTCTGTGTTTCCACCAAGAGACTGTGAAGGAGTATGCATAATGTGCTGGGTTGGTTGTTGTTGTTGTTGTTGTTGTTGTTGCGGACGCTGCTGTTGTGGTTGTGGTTGCTGGTCGCCATCTTGTAGGCCATCCACCTGATGATGATCCTCTGCTGGCCTCGGGTTGGTATTGTTACTAGTCATTGGGCGTCCAGCGACCATGGTACCCTCCCATTGAAACACGCCATTGGAAGCGACTGGCACATTTCGGTTGGAAGGATCAAAGTGCAATTGCTGTGGAGACGGTTGTTGCGATTGTGGCGTGTTGGGAGAGCGCGCGTCGCCAGGTCTTTCAATGCGCCATGGGCGTGTGTACTTTTGGCGTTTGGACGGCGTGTACTGGACACACTTGTCGAGATGCTTGACCAGCTCGGTCGTGTGCCAGCTACGTTCTTTCTGGCAGTGCTTGCATACTGCGCGTTCCGTCCTGTCGCCCGGTCCTGGTGGCAGTCGCGTAAAGTTCTCCTCGACCTCTGGTAACGGTGCGCGGCCACCCTTCCGCTTCTGACTATGAGGCTGAGGAGTGGTGTTGACTACGGCTGACATGTTGCTGTGAGTTGCTGATGCATGATGGTCAAGGGAGCGGCCGCAGAGTAGCTCTAAACAGGAAAATCATGATGATGTTCATGACGCAACGCCAAGCCTCACCACCTCCAAGGGTTTCCTACTGTCAAGATATCAAAATGTTGTTGGTTGAGTACGAGATACTTTCTGTATTCTTAGCATGCTGGCCTCTTTGCTAACCACATGTGCATAGCTATGATTCGGTGATGAGTCGTGGCAACCATCTTCCACCAAGGCCATGCTATGTCTATGCATCCTCATCATATCATCATCGGATCTTTGGCTTGCCGCACTGACAGATGCTGGCTGGACGTGGTCCTCCATTTGGTGAGAACGATCCTTCATGTTTGTATGAGGATGGATTACAACCGTCGGTGCCATTGATACTTAAGCTGGCCAGTTCGAAGCGTGTGGACGCCTTCGGTCTTGTCTGGCCCTGATGTTCTCATCATAGAGTAGTTCAACGTCGATTCGCGGTAGACGAGATGTCTTGAGCCTGAGCGTAGAGAGAGTCTGAACTTCATACACCAGTACCGGGGAAAGCGCCCTTCTTGTTGAGCACGACCATTCCATGCGCTCGAGAGATGTACCCTTTCATCATGCCCTTGTATATCAGGTTGGCAAGCAAGCACTCGACCTCGTCACCCTCGAGCTCAGTCTCCCCGCCAAGTTTCAAGGCAGCAGTGAACTCTCTAAGCGGGATACGGCTCCTTCGGACTGACTCTGCGCCTTCTTGGCCCTCTTTTGGTGCTTCGAGCTCACCAGCAAGATAGACCTTTCGGACCAGATTGCGAAGACAGATGTCACGGCCACGTTCGAGGGTGAGATATACTCTGCGCTTGACGAACTCTTCTTCTCCTGCTTGGAGAGCAGCGTCGAAGCCGGCCAGGTCACCCTTCTTGATGCAAGCACAAAGCGGAGCGAAGAGGCGTTGCAGACCAGGATAGGGCGCCAACATTATCTGAGTAGGCAGGACATGGGC
Organism: Aureobasidium sp. GC_Fusr_1; assembly: GCA_026538705.1. Taxonomy (NCBI): domain Eukaryota; kingdom Fungi; phylum Ascomycota; class Dothideomycetes; order Dothideales; family Saccotheciaceae; genus Aureobasidium; species Aureobasidium sp. GC_Fusr_1. Next base: position 129,751 of record JALPCE010000017.1, read on the forward strand.
AGTGATGAGTCTAGTCGGGATGAGATATGTCAAAATGAGTCTGATGTTGCGAGTGGAGCCTGTCAATGCTTTGTTGTAAGCAATGGTTAGATGTTCCTCGGCTTTTGCGTAATCTTCATGCAAGAATTTAAGAACGCCCAGGTAGTAGTTGTAAGTAACTTGCTGAGCACGAGGAAACCGCTCGAGTGGAGGCAAGTCTGTGTTTGTCGCTGAGAGCGATCGGATGACGTTTTGTGAGAGTGCAATTGAGTTCAGCTATTACCACGATTAGCATATCGTATCTCATAAAGAGAGAGTTATGGTCACCTTGAAGTATGTCTTGAACTGCAGATTCGCAATGTAGTATGCGCCCCATTTGCGCGAGGTGTCGATGGGAGATCTGTCACCAATGCAAAGACTGAAGACTCTGTTGATCTGGCGTGCAGCATCCTCGAGCTTCTCGTTTCCTCCGGCAGCATCTCCGACATCCTCCTCGAAAGTGTTGAATGATGTCTGCCCCTTTTGGAATGCAGCATCATCGGCTTTGATGGCAAAGACGCGCAGGTACTTGCCCACAATATAGAGACAAGGTATTGTCCAGGCATCAAAGACTTCAATCTGGTAACCTCTCAGAAGAGCATTGAGAAGGTCCTTCCAGGCATTATAAACCTTGTCCCAGTTGGCGACCTTGCTTTGAGATTTGGTCGCATTCTTTCCTAGATTGAGTGATTCTTCGGCAATGAGAATCTCACCAACAGCCTTCCAGTATGCGACAAAGACATCGGCCCAAGGATTGACTTCATTTCTCTCCAGTTTGCAAGCCGGGTTGTGCGAGAGAGCATGACGAAAGTCTGATTGAACGCTGAAGGCATTCGAGTCTCTGTGAAGGGCATACAAGCGACCACTATCATGCTTGGGGGCGACTGGCGACAGCGTGCTGGCGAGCTCATAGCCTCCCCTTGCCATCATCGCACGCCCAAAGTCAATCATTACGTTGTTCATCCTGCTGACTGAGTCCACGCGACTACGGTACAGAAGACGAAATGATCTAGACCGAAGGTATCACAAAAGACCTACACAGGGAGTCAGTGACAACGACACTGGCATGTGATGTTGATGGTCGCTGATGAATCTGGTCTGAGCTTCATCAGCAAGCCAAGTGACGCGGCGAAAAGTAAGACCGGCTCCGAGCTGACTTCGACGCCAAGGAAGGCGTGAGGCACGGCTTGTGCCGGTAAACGAGGAGTCTGGCGTCGAACTCCACCCAGCGCGCAGGAATTTCTCTCTCCCAAGCGACTTGACAATTTCCGTTGTACTAACCTTCCAGCAAACGCAACAGTGAGTCTATTCGATCCATCCGTCAACAGCTGCGATACTGACTATTATCCAAGATGGGTAAGCAAATTCTCCTCCAAACACGTCTTCCTACCGCCGAGTCCGATCCACCGTCGAGTTCCTTCCTCCATCTGGTCTGCGCACACCCGCATCTTCACTCGCATCGTCTGCAATCCTGAATATGGTCCAATTTGGTTACGACTGTTCCGCTTGCAAATGTACCGACACGCTTGAAGAAATCGACTGGACTCATGAAGGAATCGAAAACTGCGCAATAAAGAGGAGGGATTGAAGGATCGGATCGGCTGGCTGGTCGACTATCAGCATCAAAGAGCAAGGAACATTGGGCTAATACATACTGCCGTACAGCTCGCCTCCAAGAATACCAGGTCGTTGGCCGTCTGTTGCCCACTGACGCCAACCCCACCCCCAAGCTCTACCGCATGCGCGTCTTCGCTCCCAACGAGGTCGTCGCCAAGAGCAGATTCTGGTACTTCTTGTCTCAGCTGAGAAAGGTCAAGAAGGCAAACGGCGAGATCGTCACCCTCAACCAGGTACGACTATTCTCAAACCTATACATTGCTATCTCCCGGAAATGGGCTGCAGCGTTTGGCGTTAAGTGACGCGATTAACACGCGCCTGCAGATTCATGAGAAGCGCCCCCAGAAGGTCAAGAACTTCGGTATCTGGATCCGCTACGACTCTCGCTCTGGTACCCACAACATGTACAAGGAGTACCGCGAGATGTCCCGCTGCGAGGCTGTCCAGGCTCTCTACCAGGACATGGCCGCCCGCCACCGTGCCCGCTTCCGATCGATCCACGTACGTCCCTCTCTTGCTGGCCTCGTGTTGCCCGCCCTGGCTAACCCGCTCCGCAGATCATCAAGGTCGTCGAGGTCGAGAAGGCCGAGGACATCCGCCGCCCCTACATCAAGCAGCTCCTTACCAAGAACCTCAAGTTCCCCCTTCCCCACCGCATTCCCAAGACCGCTGGCAAGAAGGTCTTCGCTGCCCACCGCCCTGCCACCTTCTTCTAAGCGTGTCGCTTCAGTGTGTTGCTGCGTACTGCTGGTTGGGATTGGCGTGGAAAACGGATGGAGGGCTTTATGGACCGTGGAAAAAGAATAATCCTCTTTTGCTCGTAAAGAGCATCTCGACGGACCAAAGTCAATCAAAAGAACTTTTTTTCGCAAGTCTACTTTTCACGACAAAATCATGACTTCCTTCTAACTCTGCAGTGCCTTTTTGTTCCTTTCTTTTCCTTCTTCCCCCTCTTACCCCCTCATACTTCATCAGTGACTCTGTACATTGTGTACACACCCAGCGATGCAGCTCGTAGGAGTTGCCCGAGCTACTTGCTTTTCAACGCAAGAAGCTCGGAACGGAGCGTTGGTAGATTGAATGTCCAGCCGAGGGAGAGAGGAGTGCCTTACGTCGCTTTTTATCTTTCTTGTGCCGGCAGGGGAACGAAGAGATTTGGCCTAGACTTTCGTGGGTCCCGTCTAAGAGAACCCCCTAACATCTTATCTGTTGTTAACGAGTGATTTCGCTTTTGGTAGTTCTTTGTATTCGGAATATCATTTGACTTCTACTTGATCTGTATCTCATCTTCGTTTTGATATGTTTCATGCAATTGGGTCATATTCTGATCCGGATAGGATGGCTGTTCGCAGTCATGTTGCCAGGAAATGTACTTGCTCGTTTGACTCTATTTTCCAAGGCATGATTATTATGGTATGGTTTTCTCTACTCTTCGGGATTCAAGTCTTGGTCCTCGCCAAACTCGACAACCACCCACTGGCAAAACTTTTCAAAGTCCTTTGCCCACTGCTGCATCCTCATTGCCCTTTCGCCCTTGCCATATGCACCATCCTTGAGTTCCTGCTGCCACTGCTGTGTACTCAAGTCTTCAAACGATGCCCACCTGACACTGTTTTCTGCCAGCGAGGCCAGGCCTTCCAAACCTAGATTCTCCCACCCTTGCAGCGCTTGCCAGAAGTCGTGGGTCATGCCGCTGTGTCCGTGGCCTAGGATTGCTGGGTCGTCATTGCAGAGGGAGACGGGGACGCCGCGGGCGAGTAGGGCGGGTAGAGGGTGTGACATGATACTGCCAGTCAGACGGAGTACCTCGTTACTGATCGGACAGCTTTCAATCAGGATTTTCTTCTCCTTGACCATGTCGCACAGCAAAGGGTGTTTGTAGAGCGAAAACGCATGTCCGATGCGTCGTGTACCGAGCAGAATTGCATCAAACAGGTTTTCATCCGTTTCATCGCCGTCGCCGAGGGTTTCGCCGGCGTGGAAGTAGAAGGGAATGTCTACTTTGTTTTGGGCGCATGCTTTTTTGAACCAGAAGAGTTCGGGGGTGAGGTCTGCGAGGGGCCGGCCGAGGTCTTCTTGGCCTACGAGGTCGAAGCCGCAGATTAGTTCTGGGTAGAGGATTTTCATGTCGATGCATTCTTGCATGCTTTCGATTACTTTGCGCGAGTCAAAGCTGCGCAGGGTGGTGTAGATCAATCTCGCGCCCCAGAAGCCCTTGCCCAGGGCTTTGAAGTTTTCAATCTCCTCGTCGAGAATGTCGATCATGAGTTCGTTGTTTGCCTCGGGCTCTTCTGAGCCTTGCTTGTAGAAAGGGTCGAGGAAGGTGCTGCGGATGTCGACGTATTGGACGCCGTCTTCGACCAAATCTTCAAACATGCGGCGCAGGAAGGCGCGGAAGGTTGGTTCGTAGTGGAGTAAACTGGAGATGATTCCGAAACATGATTGGAACTTGCGCCAGATGTCGTTGGGGCCGTGCATGTGCTGTATAGACTCGTCTTGGGTGATCGTGATGCGCTCCTTGAGCCACTTTTCGAAACCCTTGCGGCCACCATACGGGAAAGCGTCGGCAGCGGTATCGATGGGGATCCATTGGCCGACAGCATATGATGCATCCCATATCGAAGATGATTCGGAAGAACGATTCTTTAGCCACTTGAAGGCAAAAGGTACAGAGGCCTGAGCATCCTCAGAGTCAAGAGGTTGATCAGCTTTGATATGCATACCCTTCGTGTAACAAGCTTCCTGGGTAAGCCAGTCCATGTCGACCATGGCTTCCAAATGGCAATGCAGGAGAGCACCCTTTGGCATCTTCTTGACAATTTTCCAGAGTTTGGACTGTTCAATCTTGGGACGAGCGAGGGTGAACATCATTCCAGGGTATATGTCCTTGGAGTCAGAGGCTAGGCTGTCTTCATAGTCCTTGGTCCAGAGTGTTTGTTGTTCCTCGAACCTGATGGCAGAGACAATGGCACAGGCCTCACGAGCCATTGGGGACAGGGTGTCCCGGAAAGCATGATCTTGGGAGAGTCAGATGTGTATTAACGCGGTTGAGAATAATTCAACGAACCACTACGCTGCTTCTTTTCTTGGGCAATGAGAGCATCTCTGCCCTGAAGATATTTCTGGAGGAAGGGTTCCTCGAATGATGGGACACCCCTCTCAGCAAGCCATTGAGCATCGATGTCGTCTTGTGTGCTGAGTTGATCCATTTTCGTACTGTATACGATCGCACGAATGAATTTCTTCTGCAGGCAACGGAAGGTACCAATACACAGATAAACAGAATATGACACCCAAAGGTTTCTGTAGTAGTAGTAACCGATATAAGAGGTGGATATGTTGCACAATATCGTCTGTTGCTTCGCGGATGATGGAGAGAGAAATACAGAGCGACTGCAAACAGCCCATACGCGCGCACAGACAGTTTCGGCCACAACAGGCAGCGATCGGCGAGGTTGATGACGGTGGCCCTCTTGTCGGTTGTGACATGCGGAGAGTCACAACTCTAACGCGCATGTCTTTGACGGTCAGGTGCACGCTACAGATAAAGCGGCGACAAAGACACTAGCATCGCCTCAGAGTCGTGTGAGAGCGGGCGCCAGACCCAGGACGAAACATTAGCCACAGGCGACGCATAACACTTTCCCTCCCAACACTCTCCTCATGTACCCCGCGAGTCGTCGTTGGTGTACCGTAACATGAATATACGAATAACAGACGTGCTTGTTTGAGCGCGACTCTTTGTTTCTTGACACGACCGCCACCATGGCTTCGTGGATGCCCGCCTACTTCCAGAAGCGCCTGCTCCGGACTGCCTTGTCGCGTATTGCCTTGCTGGACGTAGACTCCCTAGATCTCGACTCCTTGGGTGTGAAGATCGGCAGGTCCAGCACTGTCGAGCTCAAGAATGTCGGGCTCCATGTCCAGGTATACATGTTTGAGATGATGGCACCTTCCTTTGTCAGACTAACTAACACACACGTCCTAGGAACTCTCGGCCCTGCTGCAGCTTCCACCGAACCTTCGCCTCCAAGTTGCCCGTGTACTGTCGCTACGCCTGACTGTTCCTACCAACTTCTTCCAGCATGGCATCGTCGCCGAAGTAGATGGTATCGAGGTCCACGTCCACGTTGCAGCAGACGTACCTGCTGAGTCTTCTGACAATGCCGACGACGCAAAGGCTCCCGAGCACCGCAAAACACCCCGACGAATACACTCTCCTCCTTTCCATGATAGCGGCGGCCTACCCTCAACTCAACAACTCGCCCAGTCTATGCTGCTAGAAGAACCAGATGGAGAAAAGCAAGAGTTGGAGGCTCGCTACATGGCCAAGTCGTCTCTGAGTGACTCAAATGATGGATTAGGCACCGGCACAAGTCTTGGTCTACCCGCCATGGTTGCTACCTTTCTGCAAGGCATCGTGGACCGTGTTCAAGTCAGAATCAAAGACGTCAATGTCAGGCTATCTCTGCACGACTCGACCCCTGAGGCTTCCCCCATGATCTTCGTCGCACATCTGGCAGACATTCATGTCAATGCTGCTGCTCCATATGCTGCTGATACTGATAAGAATCCTCAAATACCCGCCGGGAAGCGGAGGCACATCGCCTTGGAAGGACTCAGTGTCCATATTGTGCGCGAAGAACGCTTCGCTCAAACACGTACATCTATGGCCGATCTGTTCGCATCATACACATCAAGCGCCACGAGCAGGAAAGAAGGGCAAAAGAGTGATGCTTTCTCGGAACAGGAGCCAGCTCTGGCCGAATCTGGTGTTTTACCACACATGCACTTTCCAGCTCGCGCATATTTGTCTGATTCGGACCATGAGAGCTTACCGGATGAGATGACACAAAGCACTGCGTCTTTTGACATACGTCCTGGTGAAGACAACATCTCCTGGGCCTCTAGACGTAGGCAAGGGTCTTCTGATCGCGATCAATTATGGTCTTCCTTTGCTCCTGAAGACGATCGATCGGCCTCGGAACTACTTCAAGACTTGTCGTCTTCGGTTTTCGTGAGCACAATTGACACTCGAGGATCTGCTAGCGTCATGTCACAATCAACGATCGGACAATCTTTCACAAGTGCCCAAGCCCCACAGACCGCCTCGAGTTCGAGATTTGTGCGTCAGGATGAGAACTTTAGCCCTGTCACGCCCGAGCTTGAAGATGTCGTGCCTAATATTGAGGTTGAAAGTTCCCCGACACTGTCTTCTGACGAGTCGGATAATGGCCCTGACCTGACAGCGTCTGTGGTCTACAGTCAAGCCGAAGCGGAAAGCATGTACATGAGCGCTGTGGGTCCAGCATCAGGTCCAGCGCCAGGATCCCCGAACCTCAACATGCTTCCAGGCGGCTGGAACTCTGTCATCGACGATGATGAAGACTTGGATCCTCCGTTCTTGTCGCAACACCTGGATCAGAAATCTGGCTACGAGTCTGAGGATCGAGCTCCCACACCGACTCTGCGCAACCAGTCACCTGTGTTCGAACGCCAGTCTGAGCCCGAAAGCCAAAGCACGTCTGTGATATATGTTTCGAGAGAGCTTTTGGCCATGCACAAACTGAACATCAGTATCCGCCAAGCTCCTTGCGTTAGTACACGCACGCACAAGGTGGAAGATTCGATTTCTCAAAGTTCAATGACGACCTCTACCTTCCAGCAAGCCCCAGGTGCTTTCTCAATCTATGCTGGAGAGGGCCGCTCGTCTGTCCGATTCGACCGCCCTACAGCATACGAGACTGCCAGGGTCTCTGAGGAAGGCGAGGCAGTGGATACAACCATCGAAGTCGACGTCACTCCGATAACGTTACAGTTGGATGCTGGTACAATTCGTTCGTTGATCACAGTATCAGAGGTCGTGAAAGGTCCAGAACCATCTTCAGAATCGAGTCAAAGTTCCGACAAAGATGATTCAATTGTGGACCAAAACCTTCCAGGACTTTCCTTACACTTGCAAATGTTCTGCGTGTCTCTGTTCCAAGACTTACCGGAGGCGTCGGTAGAACTTACTGACATATCTGCTTGGCGTCCTTTGCCATACCCGGATCATGAGAAGAGGGCGTTGCTGCAGCTCGATCTACGACACATCGACCTCGAAGTTAGCCATCGACCGCCTCCTGCAGAATTCGGGCTCAAGATTGGCAATCTCACAGTTACGGCTGGTACCAATGACATTCTCTCGTTTGATACCACGAAATATCAACGAGACCAAAGGAGCATTCGACATGCGATCACTGTTGCATCTGCCACAGGGACAACGCTCCAAGGGCAGAGCGTCAGAAGGATAGAAGCTGATTTACTTCCTCTTCGCCTCAACCTCGACCTAGTCAAGTTTGATGATGACTTTGACTCACTAGGTGGGATGATTGGCATCGTCGAGATGAGCTCCTCTCTGTTATCTAGCGGCTACTTTTCCAACAAGCAAGAGGCTTCGGCCCCACCGCGCAGAGGCGTCCGCTTCAAAGAATCTGTGGCTGACAAGAGCGCTGCTCCTGAGATGAAGTTCGGCGCACGGTTGGAAGGATTTGATGTAAGGCTGGCCTCCAAGTCGTGTTCCTTGGAGCTGCAAGCATCGACGACGAAAGTTGTACACCGACAAACTGGTGTGATTATAGGCATTGAAAAGGTAGCTCTTGCTATGCCTATGATGGATGCTCCGGCTGAGCGCTCCAATCTCGATATTGCTCTCAAACAGGTCAAGCTTGTCTATACCTTCTCACCGTCACAGAATGATCTGGGTCGTTTGATATCGCTTGTCACTCCATCCAAGAACAAGTACGAGAATGATGACGATATTTTGATCGATACTCTCATCAGGCAGAGGAGGAAAGGATCTGTTCTCAACATACAAGCATCATCCGTGCAGACATGTATCTTGGACTGGACGTTCATACCACATCTCCAGTTGCTTAGTGACGAGCTTTCTAAGTTATCAGCTGTCACGAAGTACTTACCCGAGGATGACACTCCTGGCGTATTGTTCTTGATCAAGTTCACAGATACGCAACTCAAGTTACCTATCAACGAACAATTCGGGTTCTTGGACGTTTCTCTCACGAACATACAGGTCGCTCACGTCGGTCTGCCTGCTCTCTCTGCGCTCTCTGTTGGCAAGATAAGCCTAGGTCAATTAGGAGGACACGATGCCGTCCACGAGATGCTTCCGGGAGCCTGTACAGATGAATACCCTATGCTCATGTTGCGCATGGTCGGAGATGAAGTGGAGCCTGTCGTGAAGGTGAAGCTGTTTAACATCTGCGTCGAGTACGACGTTCCTACACTCCTCTCTCTCACTGGTACCGAGTCCGCCTCGGAAGTGGAGCAAAAAGTGCAAGGCCTTGCGACATCTGTTCTCGACAGCTCAGGCTTAGGGCTCAAGAAGCCATCACGACCTGTGTCCGAAGTCAAAAAGTCGTCAGGAGGTGCCAACAAGAAGCTCGCAATCGACGTCTTGTTACATGGTTGCGCCATTGGCTTACAACCTAGAGAACTGATGTCGAAGGGTCTTTTTCTACTGAAGGACACCAAATTTGGGACTTCTGTTCTTCCAGAGGAGTCCTTCGAGGCCATTCTGAACATTCGACAAGCAACGCTCTATGTGGTTGATCACGAAGTTATGCCATCTCTGGATAATCCAGCCTCTCCTGCTTTGTCCTCTCAGCCAAACCACTCATTACGTCTGGAGACCTATCTCCTGGACAAGGGCTACGTCGCCATTAGTTCGATCAGATCCGCTCAGGTCGTCGTGTGCGTTCTCGAAGAAGGTCCCAATCATGAGAGATTTATAGATGTCGAGCTACGTGACGAATTCTTCTTGCTGGAGACCTGTGCAGATTCTACACAAACTTTGATTGCTGTCCTAAATGGTCTATCGCCACCTGCAATCGCCAATGACGATCCCAAGTTCCGTCCTCAACCAGTTGCTGGACTCACGACCCTGGATGATATGGTGAACTCTGTCTTGGGTGAAGCATTCATCAAGCCCGGCCCTGCTCCCTCTTCATTATTCGATGCTGAGATAGATCTGCCATTATCTGATGAGGAAAGTCTGATGGTTGGGTCAGATACGGCCATAGGGCTCTACAAGCCAGTGGATGAAGGCATGGGCTTTGAAGATGGAGACTTCTACAGCGGAGGTACTCTACAATCAGACACGGTCGAAAGTCTTCTCGAGCAAGATCCTTTCGAGATGACGAGCTCGCCACAGTTCGGCGACGATGCTTTGTTGCGCAGTCTGCGGAAAGAACTCAGCGGCTTGGACGCAGCGACTCCTGCGATCATCAGGCCATTCTATCAGGATGACCGGAAACTCGACAAGATCTATGGTGGTTCAAGAGCACTGGGCGAAGCCCATGAGCAGCATAAACGATTCCCAGTGCAAGTTCGGCTTCGAGAGGTTAATATCATCTGGAACCTGTACGATGGTTACGATTGGCGACGTACTCGTGAAGCAATCACCCAGGCAGTCGAGAAAGTGGAGATGAAGCTTGAAGAACGCAAGTCGAATAGACGAAGATCGAACACCTTCGACGACGACACTGAGACAGTGATTGGCGATTGCTTGTTCAACTCCATATACATCGGCGTGCCCTCAGCTCGCGAACCCGCCGACCTCCGCCATTCCATCAGTAACCTGATAAATCAAGGCAACGAGGCTGCCAGTGAGACAGAAAGCTATGCCACGACTGGCATATCCAGGCCAAGCCAAGCTGATCTCAGTCGTCAGAAAAGGCTCCGGAAGAAGCGACTTCGTCTTCAGCGCGGTGCGTCCCACAAACTCGGCTTTGAGCTCAAGGGGGTCTCTCTCGATTTTCTGGTACACCCCCCTGGTAGCGGCGAAGTGCAAAGCTCTGTTGATGTTAGGGTGACAAACTTCGAGATCTTCGATCACGTACCAACATCCACTTGGAAGAAGTTCTTAACGCTCCACAGCAACAAGAAGAACATGCGCGAGATGATGAAGCCCATGATCCATTTGGAGCTCTTGAACGTTCGACCTGTGCCAGAATTAGTAGCTACCGAGATGACTATTCGTGTAAGTAGCGGCGAGATTATTGGCCGTTCTCAAAGCTGACAATCATTTAGGTTTCTGTTCTACCGCTACGCCTGCATGTCGACCAAGACGCGCTGGAGTTTATGACCCGCTTCTTCGACTTCAAAGATGACTCGTCCAAGCCTGCCGATGCTACTGCCGAGCCACCATTCATACAGCGTTTAGAAGTCAACACCGTCAATCTGTGCCTTGACTACAAGCCGAAAAAGGTCGACTATGCTGGTCTGCGAAGTGGTCGCATGTCAGAGTTCAAGAATTTCGTGACTCTCGAGAAAGCCAACATTACGCTCAAGCATGCAATCATATACGGCCTTCGAGGGTTCGATACGTTGCATGACACTTTGAGTGACATCTGGACACCTGATGTTATACACAATCAGCTTCGCGGAGTCCTCGCTGGTATTGGAATGACAAGACCACTTGTCGAACTTGGTATCGGAATCCGTGACATTATTGCAGTTCCCGTGGCGGAGATCAAGAAGGATGGCTTCAAGGTTCGCAGCGTTCAGAACGGAACCATCAAAGCCCTTAGCACGACTTCATCCGGCTTCGCACGTCTGATTGCAAAGATCGCGATCGGTACGGGGACCAGACTGCAGGACCTCGAAGACATGCTCTCTCCGGCTCAGCGCAATCAGGGGCTGGCGGATGTTGAGGAAGAATACGAAGGGCCTCAACCACGCCTGGTCAGCAACTACGCAGACCAGCCTTCAAATATGCTCCAAGGGCTACACTCAGCACGTCACTATCTCGCCCAAGATCTCACGACGGCACGGGATGCTATTATTGCTGTCCAAGGAGACTTTATGGTCAGTGGGACCGCTGCAGGGGCCGCTGCGGCGGTGATACGCCATGCGCCAACCATCTTGCTGCAGCCTGTCATCGGAGTCAGCCGTGCTGTTGGTCAAACCTTCAAGGGTGTAGGCAATCAGGTCGACCGTGATCATATCAAGAAGTCGGAAGATGTAAGTTTGTTCTGGATTCCTTGAACCGCTGTTGTTTTCTCATATCCACGCTATTGTCTTTGCACCATGACATGCTAACGTGTTTACCAAAATAGAAGTACAAGCATCATTGACGCTCGCAGTTGCCTTGGCTATAACGGTGGGAAGAATCCGGAGATGTCAGCATTTTTTATCTTTCGGGTGCGAGGTGATTTCTTGGGACGAGGTAAACAGTATACGGGATCGCAAGGGTGACTCCAGGCGAACGGGAGAAGGGAAAGAAAGGAGAAACACGAAGAGGGACGGTTTTCTGTAACCACCATGATAGCTGTTCGTATTTCAACGATAACATGCTTGGTGTCTCCTTTTTTTTTTGGCTTTGTGTATGATGGGGGAGAATACGACCCGTGCAATCGGCGAATGCAAATGGTCGTAGTCGGTTCATCTATCATCTTTTATGTTGTGATCTAACTACCTACTATGACAACAAGAAGGTGCCGTGTATGTGGATTGAAAACGCACTTTTGAGGCTCAAGTCTCCATCTCCCTTTGCTCTTTGACCTGTAGCGTGTTTCATCCGTTCGTCTCTTGCTCCACAATGTTGTGGCCCCTCTGACAGGTCTACCCTATCCATCATGGTCAGAATTGCCGAGATCTACTCGACGGGCAACATGGGCGGAAAAAAACGAGCCCTAAGCCTCTCTCTCATATACTTTCTCATAGGGTACAGTGTCTGTATCTGTAGGACAGTTATAGTCGATGGAGTGTATATGGGAGATGAGCTGAATGGCGCTTAGGGCAAAGCAAAAAAAGTTACGCAGGTAGATGGCAGTGTTTTTCGGCCGGGATAGGGTATTTGTGACGATTGGACCATTTTTGAAAGTAGAACTTGCGGCAAAGAGAATGTCATTTCCTCTGGGAGGGGTGATTGCAGTGGTCTGGATGTGTGTTTTCTATCGAGGAAGATGTTTTGGCAGGAGATGGATGGGTTGGGTGGTCGAGGTAAGAGCGATGGCATAGCATAGATCAAGGAATAGCATCGTGGTTGTGTGGACCTGTTCTTGCGGGACAGCACCGTGTTGTCCAGATCCAATATCGACCTACCTCGCGGAATGGAAAGGTCTTGGGTTCTAGAGGTCTGAACAGGGGAAACCAATGGCTCACTGTGGTGCTAGGACGACCGAATTGTCGATCACTCCGGAATAATGCCGCCGTGTCGTCTCCATGTCCTCAGAGAATAGGGAGAGATTTTTGGCTAGTTTGGATCGCGGCAATGCGTGAACGTTTTTTCTCTTTCGATGGAGACGTTTGGGCAGAAGACGTGTGTTTTGCTAGATGGCGATGTTTAGAGTTTACTGCCTGGGTGTTACCTTCCCCTCCGGGAGGCAGGAACGACCCTCCGGAGATATCCTTCCCTTCAGAACCCGATACTGTTGTTAGCCTTGGGGAATAGGGAAACCAAAGATGCTTTGGCGATACAGTTGTTGTCGGTGTCTGATGATGTGTCTCGTGGTATGTTAGCGGCTATTCGAGATGACCGAGACATGTCATCAGATGATGGACGAATAGCAAGTCGCGAGCCGATTATAGAAATTCCATCTCGACTTTGCTCGAGCCCTTCAAAGCCCGACAACAAAGATCCGAAACCCAGTCGTGGTATCCACCGCAACGTTCGTGAGGTGTGGCCGATAGTAAGTTTTAAGGAATGGTGGTTCGAAGCAAAGATCGGGGACTCAACGTGACAGGAACAGTGATGGCAACGTTGCTTCCTCGATCCAGAAAATGCGCTAAATATAGATCATCTTTGGAGCGGTTAGTGTGGAAGGATGAATAGACTTGGCCCTTTGACTTCAGTCAGAGCCATGACACGATCAACTTTGGCTTCAGCACAGTGGATTTATCACCCGACCCCTCACCCTGAACAGCCGAACAGTGTTTTCAGGCTTGAATCTTGCAGCCAGAGAAACGGCCAGTGGGAACAGGGAATGCGCCAGGAATTGAAAGTGCGAATAACATTGTATTTGATCCGAACTCACTACTCCTACCTTTGCAGGCAATTGAGCCGAGCACAAGGTCTAGAGCAAAACAGCCTGGACGCCCGGAGTAAGAGGCAGAAGAAGCATGCCCCGCCGGAGCCGAGCGAAGGGCGCTGCGAGCAGCAGCAGGGCGACGGTTGGACCTTTTGAGTTGGGTTGAAAGGAGCAAGCACCTTGAGGTCCCGACTCGCAAGCGATTCATGCGACTCAAAGCGATTACTAAATGCAATCCCAAAGTACCAGAGCGAAGGAAGAAACAAAAGAAGGGTCTGTTGTGACCTGCCTTCTTGGATCATACATGATGCCGCCTGCGCCGATGTTTTGCGGGGATTATGCGAGGAAGAGTATGCGCAACCGATGCTCGTTTGAATCCACCATGCATCGCAAGCTGTGAAGGATTCAGAAATTAGACCGAGGTGTTCGGCGCAACTCCTCCGAATATCAACTGCATGTTTCCTTCGAGGCCAGCTCGATCAATTCTCAGTAGGCTGTTGCGAAAGCCAAAACCCATGTGTGGACGCTTGGTGTGAACTTTGAAAGCGTCCATGCTCTCGCCAAGGGAGAACACATGGCCAGCGCCGAAGAACAAATGTACCTTTTTTTAGCTGCCATGCGCTCATCACTCTCCAGCTTCCCTCTTCTTGGACGCCAGAAAGCCAGGAGCAGAATGGCGGTAGCAAACCGGTCTGTCGGCCGTGACGGATCACATTGGTGGTTCTTCTTGATTCTATGTCTGGATCGGCTGGCGAGACTCGCTTCTCATTATTCCCATGGAGAGCGCCCCTGAGCCAGCCATAAGCTTCCGAAATTGGACGTCTCATAGGCATCGAACATCTGGGAAACCCATATTTTGTGCTAGACATGGACTTTGAAGTTTCGGATGGGCTTATACCATTTATAAGTCGCCCGCAATGTATCAAGTAATCTCGAAGAGGGCCAAGAATGCTTGGAGATATGCAGTGCTGTTGAGTGGTCAGTGATCTGCAGTACTTCGAATAGGGCACGGATCGAAGCACAGATAGCTGGTCATAGTAAATGGTGCTATTGATACAGACGATTCTGCATGGTGCACGTTGAACTTGGAGACCGTTTCTTGCTTGAAAAGCATGGACTTCTTGCGGTGCGCGCGGACCGCAGGCGCCCTCTCGAGCCAGCCTCCTCCGAGACCGACTGCAGGTGATCGCTCATTCTACAAGGTTAAAGACATGCTTCCATGAATAGCAAGAGCCGCAAGCCTGCTACTGGAAAGTGTCAGCCGGCTGGCTGATGTGCGTGAAAGACGTCGACGCTCAGTAATGATACCGCCGGTGGGAGGGATGCAACTGTAGATCCTGCGGCGTCTCGGTCCGTTCAGGGCATTCAAGGGACTGCTCGGAGAGGGTTACGATGCAGGTCAGAGTAGCTCTCGTTAGGTAACGCTACGGTGCCATGCGAATTGATTGTACGATAAGCAGCATTCTACCAGAGCAGAAGGCATCTGCATGACACCTCGAAAATTGAAGGACTATCGATAGCGTCACGCTTTTCTGGATCTGATATGACAGCAGGGCCTAACCGCAGCCATGTTGCTGCACGGCCAGCAAGCTATTGTCATCAATTTCATGACACACAACCAGAAATGTCGGATGTCGGATGGCGGAGACTTGTGGCCCCCCGCCACGTGAATTTCTTCACTATCGAGAAGGAGAGGTTGGAGCTCAGCAAATACCGATGGGCGACGGCACTACGATGTAGGGCGCAACGGCACCGCTGAGCTCCGGCAGGACCCAACGTAAAAGAAAATCAGTGTTTGCGCGAATTCCAGAGTTTCTGGCAGGTCAACACCGAATCTAGTCAACGCCCATAAACTCCAAAGTGGCAACGTCCAACGATTGGCGGAGAATGACTTTTCTCGCTACTAAAAATAACCACAAGCGAAGAATACCTACCAGTCTTTCACTCACTTGGATGGCAGCTCAGCTAGGTCGTAGCACGTGGAATCAGCAACTCTTGGTTTGTTCGCCCTCACAGAATACCAGTTGGACCAAAGGATGATTCAGGCGGTGACCTGGCTGAAGCTGGCTGAACGCCCAAGATGGGCTCACGCTCGACGACGTTGCACAGTGAGATGATGGGATGGACGGCCACCTCTCGGTGAGCCCGGGCGGAAGGGTGCGCCTGTCAGAACCAGACTGGACTGTGCAGAGCATGAGGATAAAAAGATCTGGGATACTTTTCGCCTGAGTCTAAACTGCTTTGGTAGTCGCCATGCCCTGAACAAGCTCATCCTGCGGTTTGGGTAGCAGCTCGCGCAGGCCCTCTTCCTCCCCAGAAGAGCTATGTCATGCGACGATCTGACCCGTTGGCAGGTCCCTTTCGGTAAAAATAGTACCTTCGACAGGTTCCCGTCGAACACTATGTATACCGCCTTTGCGTTCTTGACCAGTTCGTCTTGAACCATCAAAGAAAAGCATTCGGGGTCCACTTATTACCGGGTCCATTCACTCGCTTCCCTGCACATCATCAAGCACGCTCGCTGCCTAGTTCTTTTCTACTACTTTCCCATTTTCCGCATTTTGCCTTTTTGCGAACCTCACACGTCTGCTGGCCCTTCTAGACTTTCCTTCCTTTCTTCCCCTTATTCACCAAGCCTCCCATCGGTCTGGGAGATCGTTCTTCGTCAAGGAGCCAGGCTCTTCTCATACTACAAGTGGTACACTCTCGGTCGTCCAATTCAAGCCCAACATTATGGCTGGTCAAGGCGCTGGTCCCTCGCGGCGCAGTCACACCAAGAGCAGAACAGGATGCAAGACATGCAAGCGTAGACATATTAGATGTGATGAGACCTTTCCCCAATGGTGAGCAATCACGCTCCTGACTCTTCCCGCCGCGCCAATTGCTAACGTGATCATCAGTCGTAACTGCACAAAGCATCAAGTCCGCTGTGACTACATGGACCAACAAAGACCTGAAGCAGAGATACAGGCACCGCGAGATCAACTACCTTTGCCCTCGTCCCCCGGCATTGAGCACATGCTCGATGTCTGGCAACAGACCGGCAATTTCCCTTACCCAGAGCTCCAAGTGTTCCCCCCGCCTAGACCACAAAGCCATTCCAGGGTCGAGCTCCGTCTGATTCAACACCTCTCATCCATCTCGAGGTCACTACTCATGAACAGCACCAGCGACATGACAGTATGGGCCTCGAAGGTCCCAAAGTGCGTGTTACCCCTCTTCATCGTGATCATCCACCCCTGATTAGCCCGTTTAGGTATCTCAGTGTAGCGACCTCGTATTCGTACGTCATGCACGCATTCTTGGCGTTCTCTGCCAGCCATCTGGCATGGATCTCTCCCTCTCCAGACACGCGCAAGATCCAGATCCAGTATGGCGGTATCGCTCTTCGCGGTCTTCACGATGCCCTTAGCTCATTCTCAAAGTCCAACGCAGATGCGATTCTCGCAACTTCTATCCTTCTTATGACCCAAGCAAACGACTGGCGCACGTGGTCCTCTCTCGAGACTGGCATCCGAACTGTTGCAAGTGCTATGACCGGATGGAAACACGAGTCGGTATTTGCAGATTTGATCAACTTGAGCCCCTGCGAGCCTTCGGATGATCCACGTTCACTTCCCAGCATGCAAGAACGCCATGCTATCCTTGCGAGTGTCCTAGCCGCTCTTCAGCGCCTGCAACCTGTTCTAGTCGCCAACAGCCCCGAAGCCTATTGGATCGAGCAGCTCTTAGGTTATATATCATATCTCATCAACACCCAGCCTGCGCAAACGGCTGCCGAGCAGTTTGATCAACTGTATAGCCTCCGCAAATGGGTCCTATTTGTTCCTTGTCTACTTCTGGAGAAGCCAATGGTTGATGGTCCCTCAACACTTGTGGTTGCGCATCTATATGCCACGGCTCTTGCTTTGGAACCTCTGTTCCCATCCCTTGGCGCATCGTTCTGCGCTGCGATCAGTTTACCTCCGCTCGAAAGAATCATTCAAATGACTGCCCCTATGCAGACGGACGTTCACTTTGGCCAGCACGCATTGGAAATCAGCTCTCTTATGCATTTCCCCCAGCAAGCAGTATCTACCTATCGCGCACGTTTGTCATGGACGCAGCAACACTTGGAACAAGTACAACTTCAACACACGCCTCAACAATCCCCGTATACCCCCGTCTTCAACTTGGAGGGTGCGAATACGCCCTTTATGAATTTTGGAAACCTCAGCCCGGGGTTTGTTCCCTCGTCAATCGGCCATGTCCGTGAGGAGAATCGCATGTCTCAGGGCTCATTAGCAGGATCGCCTTACCTTGGAGTACCTACTCCTGCTCCATCCTATGAGGGTGGGTTTTCCGACGGCACTAGTCACTGGGGTACCGCACATTCACCTGCCTTCCCTCCGAACCATTACGCAGGAGGCGAACAAGAGCAAGGATACGACTCATATGATTTTGAGCAACTAGAAGCACCTCATGGAGGCTTTCGAGGCGGGTTCGTAGTTCCCCCGACCATCTGGGCATGACCAACACATTCCAAGGAGTAAAACAAAAACTAAAATACGCTACGCGATCCAGGACTCCTTCTATGCAGCATACACCAAACTCCCAGGGCTACAGCCAATGACACACTCGCACCAACCTTCAGGCGACGCGCCTTCTCTCTCTCGCTCCAATCTCGCTACGCGAGCAGTGTCTAAACCCAGACACCATTTCTCGCCTTTTCTTTTTGCCTCTCCGATCTTGTCTTTCCGTTGCACCCACGAGCGCGCATGATACCCTCCGATTTTCCGACACCGACAGTCCATTGATCACAAGAAGCGTCCAACATCCGCACCATCCTATACCACGAAAGAAACCCACAACCACTCTACATCTCTATTCGATACGAATTTCCTTCTTCCTCACCTTTTCGTTCCAAGCATATACCTCTTTTTCTTTCAATCTTGCATACATTGGCTGTTTCAAAAAAGGAGTTTTGAGATATTGAGCATCTTACGTTTGGAATTCTGGACATGAAGACAATGAGCGTACGGTATATGTATGTGTCGTTTCTTCCTTTCCATCTTTCTTCATTACATTTTGAAGAGGAGTCCAATTTCCTCGCCTTCGGCATCGGCACTCCCATTTACTTTTCTAGAGCACATTCTATATACACTGAAATGCAACTGCAGTCATGAACTGTAGATATCTTACAGGCTACCCAGTCCAGAACCACTGCTTTGTGGATCAATTGACTCGTCAGTCAGAGTCCGCGAGATCCGTGGATCGTGACTGCCGTGGAGTCCGGGTGCCGGGCCGTGGTGAGTCGGATCTTGATTCGGAGTTCCTAACACCTCCTGAGCAGCTATCTCGTCACTGGATTCTTCCCAAGACTGTCAACACACAAACAATGTACACGCGTACTTTTGTAGACCCTTTTCTCCAATCGCCAACTCCTCCAACGCAGATTTTTATTGCCGGCTCTCCTGGATTTCCATCCTCCGGATGTCGCGGCAGTCTTTGGCGTCGTCGTCAGAGGGGTCCACAACGTCAACAGAGGCAAGAGAAAAAATCAAGGCTATTAGAGCAAAGAGGCGGAGATCGGTGAACGAGAAGGCTAAGAAGATAAAATGTCGATAAGCGAGTATGTGATATATATATAGGTACATTTTGTGTGTACAAACATAGCAGCAGCTGTCAAGATTTTGGCGTCAGGGCTGGCTTGCTTTGTGTGGGAGACTTTTCGGGGAAAGGGGATTTGATGGGAATCGAGGTCAGAGAGGCCTGAGTCGCGTGGACTGGCCAGAAATTTCGATACCATCATGATGCGATCACAGTGCTATACGTCGATATGAGGCGTAGACAATATTGATCCATGCTAGGCGAAAGAGAAGAGGGTGTTTATGGCTGTTGACCTGGACACCCTGGTAGGTAACCGGTTTGCGATGTTCATTCGTCGACCAAGGACCTCCCAAATGCGCGATCGTCTTGTTCATTGTGTATTACTACAAGTGGATTTCCTACAGTATGTCTATATCAAGATTTAACGAAATGTCACAGGACTTGATGCGGTTTAGTTCGTCAATCCGGGCTGTCACCTCGCTAAGAACAAATCTTGAGTGAAGGTAGGTAATCGTAATGTGGTTGGCATGTGATCAATTATCCAATATGCTTGCAAATTCTATCAGGGTATATATATAAAGAAGATTGTCTATGTCTATGTATTTATCCAAGCAATGCATCTAAAAGAGTCAAATGGTCGTGAGAAAGCAGCGAGTCGGGTGCAAAGCCGACAGCCTCTTTCGATATAAATGTCCGTCAGGCGCTCTTTCTGCTTCTGGCCATCGGTCGCACAACACTACCTCGTCTGTTGCTTCCTTCTTGTGCGCCGACTACCGCCCGGCTGTCTGGTTCGAGAAGGAGCGAGTCCATGCAAGGAATATCGGATTTGCGACGTGCGCCTGCAGCAGGACTGCAGGATGAATGTGACACTGTAGTGCAGCAGGCAGCAGGCAGCAGTGTCACGTCCCAAGTGATCTAGACTCTCGATATTGACGATATGCGATTGAGCTATGGCAATGCTGAGTTGCTCGCTTGATCATTGCCCGAATCGCCAGATTGACATAGAGCCAAAATTTCGGTGGTGATTGTTTAAGCAGAAAGCTTAGGGGTCCAGAGGCGGACGACCTCGTCAAGACGAGCCAGCATCTCGTCCTTTCTGGCCTGAGAGCACCAA
Source organism: Aureobasidium sp. GC_Fusr_1 (assembly GCA_026538705.1). Classification (NCBI taxonomy): domain Eukaryota; kingdom Fungi; phylum Ascomycota; class Dothideomycetes; order Dothideales; family Saccotheciaceae; genus Aureobasidium; species Aureobasidium sp. GC_Fusr_1. Next base: position 150,121 of record JALPCE010000017.1, read on the forward strand.
CTGCCCTCAATACCGGCACGGCAGATGCTCGTCCACTCGGCCACCGACAGATCAAAGGCCTCGTGTACAGCACAGTAGTTGTCAAGGATGTAGCCACCAAAGTAAGCCGGGTCATCGCTGTTGATGCTGAACTTGACGCCAGCGTCTAGGAACTTGCGGATGGGCACTTCCTTGACTTCCTTGACGCAGCACAGCACCACATTGCTCAGGGGGCACACGGAAAGCATAGTGCCGTCCTTGGCAATCTTCTGGAGCAGAGCCTCGTCCTCGATCAAGCGGATACCGTGGTCGATACGCTCAACCTTGAGGATATCCAGAGAGTCAGAGATGAAAGTGGATGGGCCTTCCTCACCAGCGTGAGCAGTGCGACGAAGACCGAGCTCCTTGGCTCCGGCGTAAATCTCCTCGAACAGAGCGGGAGGGAAGGGCTTCTCGCTGGAGTCAAGACCAATTCCAGTAACCGAGCCGTTCTTGAAGCTGGCCTGGACATCGGCATCCTTGAACATGGATACACAGTTGGGCACAGGCAAGTGACGCAGGAAACAGCAGATCAGCTCGCTGGTAATGCCAAACTCCTTCTGAGCACGAGCACGAGCTGCACTGAAACCAGTAAGAACGGTGTTGTAAGAGATACCGCGCTCAATGTGTGCCTGGGGATCGAAGAAGACCTCCGCGTGGGCTACACCATCTGCTGCGGCGTGGCGGAAGTAGTCCATGGCCAGATCCTCAAAGTCAGAATCCGAAATCAAAACGGACATGCCGATATAGTAGTAGTGCAAGAAGTCGTCCAGAGAGGTGAAGCGATCATAACGAGCCAAGAGAGTCTCTGGCGATTGGAAAGCAGGGTCATCTTGAGGCAGGGTGATGTTGTTGCGCTTAGCCAGTGTGAACAGAACCTCAGGAGAGAGGGAGCCCTCCAAGTGCATGTGATGCTCGCATTTGGGGAGCTGCTGAAGGAACGAGTGGAATGTTGATTTGCACATGTTGCTGTTGTCGTGTATATGTCGAGACTATGGTCGAGCGGTATAATGCTGCTGCAGACCAAGTATACAGGAATGAGTATGAAAGAGTGGTAAAAAGTTTTGAAAGCCTTCTATTCGACACAGCAGTATGGCCTTTTATTATCTGAAATCGATTCCATGTCTTCTCGTAACTAGGTGAAATCTCTACTCATTTTTTTCTCGCCTGTTGCGAAGCACGGCCGAGCAGGGCCTGGAGCTCGAAAACGTTTCGGCCGGCTCCGACGACGCTGGAATTCTGGAGATAGCAGCACGATTCAGCTTCCAAGAGTGTGTCAGAAAGATTCATGGAAGGATACCACGAGCCAGCACGCAATCAGGATATATGTGCTGGTATCCAGGGATGATAGATACTTTGGGTCCCGAGCGATGTGATCCATTGTGGAATTGAACACGTGAGACTGTTGGCTGTCGAAACGGCAGATTGGAAGAGTGGATTTGAGCGGTCTGACTAGTGCGCCGTCTTAGCAGTTGTCGGTCGCGGACGGAACGAAATCTACGAGCCGTTTGACGGGGAGTTCAGGGTGCTGCAAGTCAGCGGTGAGCTCGATGGCTGGAGCTATGCGATGATACCACCAGGGTCTCGAAGTCAGAAGGCTTGGAGGCTTGAAGGGGTTGCTCCAGCAAGCGAGGACAAGACAGCCTATCGTGTCGTTCAGATAGAGTGCTGCTCGACCACGTAGTAATGTCTCGAGAACACAAATATGCATACTTGTATCTTCACCAGTGGCTCAAGACTATTTTAAATCCGATTCCATCAGCTGCAGCGTTTCGGACAAAGCTGGCATGTTTCGGACAGAGGTTGTCTCCGAATCCCACTCACCGGCGGGCCGGCGGGTAGGCGACAGGAGTGTTATTGTCCGAACAAACAGCAAGCGAGCACATGGTGCCGGAAGGCCCGATTCGCTCGGTTCACTCGGCCGCGATTTGACCGCATCCTTTGGCCATGCATGTATTTGACAATGTCAAGTCCAAAGTGACTTCACCATCGCTTTTGAAGCGAGGAACATCCAACCATCGATTTTGTTGTGGTTTCTAGGGCTGCCAAAATCAGAAAAAGTACTCGCGTACCTCTGTCTGCTCTGCGGAATCTGGTGTGGACCGGAGCCTATTGTCAAACGTTCGTGCAGCGGACCTGCTTAACTGAGAGGAAGCATACACGGTACTCATGTCATGGTTCCAGGATTCCATCTCTAAGATTTGATCAATAATCAGAGCGCAGATGTCATACAAAGATCAAAAGATCTGGAACGAGCCAGAAGCTTTACCTGAGCGGCCATAGCGTTATTCCATATAGGAAGCTTCATCTTACAAACACAAGCGCAACTACCGAACTCGTCATTGCATCAGCAACGTGCGTTGGATACATCCAAGAGTTCGTCTTGTGTACGGTACATCCAGAGGAGGTGCAAGCGCGATTGGTCTATATCGAGGATTGAGACACGTGTGGTTCTGGAACACATGCATGGAACCATGGAACGAAAGCGATGACGGCCATGTGTTGTTTGAAGCACAGTTGCTTCGCAATTCGGCACGAAAGCTTCAACAAGTGCCGTGGTAAACGTTCGGCTGCGGGGCTCCCCAGCCTTTCATCTCAAGTTCAAAAGCTGAAATCTGGTTGCCGCTCCGCACTTTCTTGCTCGGGCGACCGACCGACCGACCGAGTGTGACACGGTGTGAGGAAAACGATCCTTTGGTTAGTGTTGTGGCCGTTGGAGGCACGGATAGATGGCGCTGTCACACGTCTCCGGCCTAGAGCAACGACACCTGGCCAAGTTAACAAGCGGGTTGATGTGGCAGAAGGCGCACGGGTGAAACTACCGACCACTACCTAGGTACGATGCGTCCTCCTGTTGAGAGGTGGACTGCGCTTGTTAGGTGAGTGCAGAGGTAGCGGGACACAAGGGGTACCTTTCGATCCCGGACTATGACGACGATCACGGCGGATAGATCCATAGTCTCCCAAAGAACGGCTGATTGTACCGACGCATGGTGCCGCACGCGGCCATCTCCACGGTGGGTAGGCTTTGCGGTGACTCGTAAGACGGGACAGAGCCAAAGTGCTGGGATATAGCTATTGGCGGCTGAACGCTGTGGCTTCGAGCAAAGCCACTGCGGTCATACTCGACAACCGGCAGCGAGCGCGATTGGGGTTCGGTGGTGACGATGCGAGAAGTGACGAATACAAGGCTGCAAGGAACGAGTGGAACGATCGGAAGTGAGCGAAGACGTAAAAGCGAAGTGTAAGCTTACTGATGAGAGAGCAGCGTTGCAACGATCAGGTCGCTCGAGTAAAGTAGGCCGTTGATTGGTGAAACAATGGATTGTTCTCCTGAAAACCTACAGAACCATCGGCAGTGTCTTGTCAAGTTCACGGCAACGCGATAGATGGCTGTCGCTGGGCTCTCCATTTGTATTGGTCAGCTGTGCACATAGGCAGGCAGGGTTTTTATGAAGGCCCGACATGGTCGGGTAGGCCACGGGAGGGCCAAAGTGGCATTCGGCAACGCTAGTTACCCCAAGCGTGTTCTTTGCCTACTGCCTCCCATGCCGTCGAGTCTTGGAAGAGCGCAAGCAATCTTATAGCGCCATGTCAGGAGGATTTGTGGGCGCTGACTCGACGCCGCCAGATGAACCATCTGCAATGCACACAAGACTCACAGCTGCTGCAAGGGCACGCACCAGAGAGCAAGGAGGGTGCGCAGCGTTCCTCTGTTACGATGGTCGATTCTTGTTGGATGTCATCACCCACGCCAAGTCTGCACTACGATAGGAAGTTATGGTAGCGGCAGTTGTCATTGAGCAAACGGTACGAAATCTAGGGTTTAGACTTTTGAGTGATTCTAGTGGTAGAAGGTGTGCCACCGTGTCGGTAAGCCGAAGAGACAGTCTCTGACATGTAGGGATAGACAAAGGTACGGTGTTCGAGACAGCCGGGTCAGACTGGGAGGGTGGTGATGGTATAGCATGCCAAGCAAGAAGCAGCGGATATCAATAGCTGGGCCATCTGCGTGCACAAGTGCTGAAGCAGCCGAACTATGCATGCAGAAGGAACTACGGCAAGGCGAGATTAGCCGCCGCCGTGCACGTTGGCGGCGGCCGCATGGCCATGCGAAAGGGAGAGCGGGAGGGCCTGTGCTGAACCTGCCTCTGAATAATAATAATAATCTTTTGAGGTTTGTCGAGCAACCCAATTCTCATATTTATGCCTTGTTCGGACGTCGCGCTGACGTCTTGAGTCTGTCGCTGTGTGGCTTTTTCGTCTCGACGGCCTGTTGTGCATCTCCCTGGAGCGAAGCCTCTTTCTCTTTTACACACTGCGACCCGCGTGTTTGCGCGCTTCTCTCCCCTCCGCCTTTCCCTGACACTTCTCTCAAAGCTTCCACCCGCCTCATCGATCGCGAACTTGGCAGCCCATCGCGTCGTGCAATACGCCCTACCCTCGCGTGTTATTAACTCGTCGCGACAGGCGGTGTGTTCTGTAGTAATCTAACCGGCAACGACGATCCTACGAAAGCGGTTTTTCACAGACGTGATTGCACCTTCTGTGTTGCGTCGTCTCAGAGTTGGGCTTCCTGCCACACGTCACTTCTTGGCCGCTTCTCGAGTCTAGGATGAAATTGGCTTGTCTTTGACGTTTTACGCACTTTTGGAAAATCCTCTCCGACTCTCTTGTCACTGGCCCACGAGCCTGATGAACGACCAGAAGCATCTTGCTCCCGAGGCCGTCATGACCAACGATGGGCGGAGGCCGGTCAGCCAGCAACCCGATCACTACCCCCCTCAACCTCAGTATGTTGGCAATGGAGCTTCACCAACCGTCTCCCACCACAATGGCCCGATGCAGCCATCTCCCATGACCTATGCCATGCCTGGTCCTCCCCATTCCGGTCCCGGCCCTGCTCCTGGTTTATTTCATCCTGCCGTGACGACTGGGCCACCTCCTCAGATGTCCATGCAGACATCGCTTCCGCCGGCGCCCTATCCTCCTGCTTACGCCATGCCTCCGAACTCCAACCCTGCTGTCGCTGGCGCCATGCCTGATACGATGATGATGCATGATCCTAACATGGGTGCACCTGGCATGTCCCCAAGGCATCATTCTGCCGCTATGCTCTCGGCGCATAAGAGAGCATATCGCCAGCGTCGCAAAGACCCTAGCTGTGACGCGTGTCGCGAACGCAAAGTTAAAGTAGGTTGCGAGAGCTAGCGCACGTGGCACGAAGGACTTGGGACTAACATGCTGCAGTGTGATGCTACCGACACGTCTAGCTGCACCGAGTGCTCAAGCAGAAGCGTCAAATGCCAGTTCACCAAGGAGACCAACCGACGCATGTCGTCGATGAAGTGAGATGATTGCACCGGGCTACATGAGGTAAAGCTAACAAGGACCAGGCACGCTCAAGACCTCGAACGCCAGCTCGAGGAGACTCGACAGGAGAACCGACAGCTACGTAACATGCTCAGCGATCAAGGCGGCGCAACTGCAGGTGCTTCCATGGCGCCTCCGTCGACGAGTGTCTCAGGACCTCCAGAAATTACACCCAGCAAGCAACGAAACGGACGTCCGCTCGTCATGAACAGCTTCGATGGCGTGAGGGCCAATCTGCGCAAATTCAGCCAGGGCATCTTCAAGCCACCGCATCCCTACAGCAAGCCTACCGTACAGGTTCATTGCGCCGATTTATCAACTCCGCTGCCCCCCAAACAGCTGGTCGACAATCTCTTACAGAACTACCACACTGTTCTGCAGCCGCTATGCCCATTCCTTCATTGGCCCAGCTTCATCGACGAGTGCGAACAGCTGTACAGAAGGGGCACCTTCCAAGGGTTGCGCCAAATCTGGAAGGCTCTTTTCTTCGCAGTCCTCGCATGTGGCTGCAGCATACAAGACGCGAGAGGATCCGCACATCCCGAATCAGATTGCATCAAGTTTGCCGAGGTGGCCAAATACTGCACCAAGTCGGTGGACGACGACATCTCGCCCGACCATGTGCGCACTTCTCTGCTCCTTAGTATCTGTTTCTCGAACATGAATCGCAAGGCAGCGAGTTGGTTCTGGCTTGGTTCGGGTGTCAGATTTGCTCAGTTGCTAGGCCTGCACCGAGAGCATGGTCAGCTACCACAGTTCGAGGCCGAGATGCAAACCCGTCTCTGGTGGTCTGTCTATAACTGGGACAGAATTCTCTCTCTCGAACTTGGCCAGGTTCCCATCATTGACGATGGCGACGTCGACGTCAGTGAACCTACTCCAGTCGACGATGCAAGTATAGGGCCAAACGGACTCGGCAACCCAGGTGCACGTCCGAACTCGCTTATTGTCTTTGTCCCTATTGTGCGCATCATCTATCCTCTCAAGAAGACGCTCAAGTCTCGCACCATAACCGCCTCGACTCTCAACGCCTATGATGAACACTTCCGCTCCATCATGGGCTCCTGGCCCGATCCGTACCCGATCCACTCGAACGCTCCGCTCGATCCTGTATATTTCAGCGCTATATTCTTGCTGCAGATAGCCCGCTTCCACCTGTATCGCCACAACCTCGCACCTCCTTGTCGCCCTCAAGAACGCAAGGACGCCCTATACCGCTGCCTCTCGGTGGCCAAGGATACAGCCGTCTATCTCCAGCGCTCGATCCAGACTTCTCCTGGTCCACCTCGCTACTCAGCTCAGCCTTTACGCCCAAGCCCCGAGTGGAACGCACGGATGGCCGACATTGCTCCTTTCTTCCTCGTCTTCCACTTCTGGCGTTGCACTCTTGTGGCTGCTCTCTGTGGAGACTACGCGACTGCTATAACCTGTGTAATGCCACTGAGCGCAATTGGCACTCGTGTGGTAGTCAACCCGGCTTGTGGACGCTACATCTCCTTCTTCTTGGACTGCCTAGTCGAGCGCATCCAGAGTGGCAGAGGCAGTCCTGAGATGCTGGAGGCAGACGAAGAAATGCTAGCCTACGCCAGCGCTGATATGCAAGGGTCTCATGAGACTGGCTGGGCTTGGACTGGTGGCGAGGTGTTGCAGAGAACATTGGATCACACTGCCACTGCTGCTGAGGGTGCAACTAGCGCATACGACCAATCAATGGGAGAAGAGCCGGAATGGAATGGATGGAATCGCGTATTGGACATCCTATCTCAATTGGAACAAGAACAGCATCGCAGCATGCAGCAGCAAGGCCCGCCACCCTCGCAACCACAGGCTCTCCAACAGCAACAGCAACAACCTCCCCCACCACCGCAGTACGCAGCGCAGCACATGCCTCAGCAGTATGCTCAACCCCACCAGCAGGCGCCATCAGCGCCATACTTCCAATCACCCAGAGCGCCAACACCGCACATGACCCCGGCACCGACCAATGCCGGGCCATCCAATGCCCCCACACCAGCGGGCACAAGCTCTCGCATCAGCATTAAAGATATTATTTAGACGACCAAGGACGCTCATGACACACGCATTTCTCGTTATCGTTTTTGTCATTTCTTTCTTCAAAGCGAATGCATAGCCCGAGGAGAAAGGTAAACATCCCAGAGGAGGTTGGGAATGGGGTTGGAGTTTTTTCTACTTGTTTCAACTTGATTTGATTGGCTTGCCAGCTAAAACGCATTGTTGTTCACTACTACGAAGATCACGTTTGGCGCTTTGGATGTCCATCTCTTTTCTCATTGCTGTAAAGCCGTTTTGTGTTTTTGGGCATATGATATGACGATCTCTGTTCAGCTCCCCATTTGTGCGGCCGAGATTATATGTTGAGCGGCCCGAAGGTTTCTTGATATCTCAATGCCGGCACTTTGAGTTCATGTTGCTTGCGTGTTTAGATCTTCGTGTGTAGATCATATCGTCTAGTCCACTGTTGTCGTTTGTAGAGGTCTCGGGTTTAGAGAAACAACAGCGGCGAGTTTATACTCCAGTATAACCGGCGATATCAGAAAGCGACAAGAAAGTTCGGACCCAGTCGCGGCTGCCCTAGTTGGACGATAGACTTTGCGACATACGCGCCGGCTTTCTCTCCCTCCTGCACATCTTTACTCGAGTGAGATGTTCTAGGGTTTGCGCGCAGAAGTCGGGATGTCGGAAGCAGTATATCGTAAGCAGTATATCGTAAGCAACGGATGGGAAGAAGGAGAAACGTGTTTTCAGCAGATCTCAACACAAAACCACACCTACTTTGAGCTAAGAGGTGTCATGTGCAACATAATCTTGCATTAAGCGTGATATGCAGACTTGCATTTCTTCGCATGTCTATGAGCCACCTCCGCAGCTACACGGGAAATACCGGAGTCGAACAAACCACATTGCCGAAAGGGCACGCCTCGAAAATTTTCGTCCTTGGAACCTTTGTTTTCTTGTTCGACGAGCAACAAACACCATCGCCGGACCCGAAGACAGGCACGTTTTCGTGCGCAGCCGTCTTTTCCGCCATCTTCTGCCATGCGCAAGCCCTCTTCAGCTGAAAAATGCTCTATGCAACGCTTTATCGATCGGTTGCATGAGTGACATGCTGGATGGAGTGAAGGCTTGGTTATGCGACTAGGGCATGTCTTCTCAAAGAAGAAGGTGCGAAGCTGCCATTGAAATCGAAGCTCCACATTGGCTTGACGTGTTTGCTTTGAGAGTTTCGTCGCCTATATGCTTTGTCTTTTGCATCCTTACAGGTAGGGGAGGTATGGGTCTCATCTTCCAGACTGCATGTCTTTGCTGCTTTGCTCGGCCTGCAGGGTTGCTTGCGAATCAACTCTTCAGACTTGGCAGTTGAGGATGTTGAGCGTTGATTGATATGGTTTCTTTACTTTTGCCTTCCCATTATTGGTTTCCATTGCAGCCATCAGGCGTGCAAACAGGCTACATGACATGTTTTCAAACACTGCATGCCTCTGAACCCTGCCCTCTCACTCCCTCTTTCCCCCTTTTCTAATCCGACCTATTCAAGACACATATATCGTCCTCTGCCTCGCTCAACCTCCTGCTTTTTTCCAATCAAGAAGTTTCGAGCTGGATACTTTTCTCTTTCAGGGAAAAGTAATGGACAAGAATAAACACTCCCGAAGGTCTTTGAGTACGACTGCACATCGTCATTCTCCAGGATTGCTTCTTTGGTCGTAATTTACCATTCGGGACATTTACTTGTTAGTTTTCCATCCTTATTTTTTTTTTTTCTCTTTGAACAAATATACAACTGTCTGTCGCAAAAGAGATTCGACGCTTAGTGTTTGAATCACCGAGACTTTGTCGAGTTTTGTTTTCCAGTGGATGTGATTGTGTTTGTGTTCTTGAGGGACTCGTTAGCTCTTTTTTTTATTTTTTTTACCCACGATATATCACTCGAGGTTGACATTGTGTCTCGAGTCTTTTGGAATCATCCTCCTCTGTTGGTGTACCTGTTGCATGAGCCGTCTGTCCTGAATGGTATGGAGAACACACAGTTGATCCACA